>QEPC01004922.1:9163317-9239849 GCA_003113815.1 Sphenodon punctatus
CCCCTCACTAAATGCCTGACGGAAGAGCCAGGTTTTACGCTGCCGGTGGAAGGCGAGAAGATTTGGGTTGAAGCGAACCTCCACCGCGAGAGCGTTCCAGAGCGAGGGTGCAACTGCCGAGAACACCCTCCTGTCCATACAGACCTGCCTATATTGCGGGCCCTCCAGGAGGGCATCTCCGGACAACCGCAGGGGCGGAGGTGATCCTTCAGATAAGCAGGGCCCAAGCTGTGTAGGGCTTTATAGGTCAAAACCAGCACCTTGAATTGGGCCCGGAAGACAACCGGCATCCAGCGCAGTGCCTGGAGCACGGGTGTTATCTGCTCTCTGCAGCCCGTCCCTGCAAGGAGGCAGCCAGCCGCTTTCTGCACTAGCTGCAGCTTCCGGACCAGAAGCCAGGACGTCAGGCAGCTAGTTGGTAAGAAGGCAACAGGAGAGCTCAGCTACCTGGAGACCCTGGAGTGAGGGCTGATGGTCCAGAGAACCAAGGGTTTGGAGCAGCTATTCCCAACGAACCCAGCCTCGAGACAGGCTGTTGGGCATGGCTGGGCTAGAGCTGTTTGAGGAGGAAACCCCTGGGGACCCATCTGTTTTGTGGGAGAAGCCCCTAACCTGAGGGGGCTGGGGACGGACTAGAGGGGAGAATGGAGGCCAGCCCATAAAGCGTTAACCTGCCCAAACCAAAGAGGATTCAGACCCAAGGGGCTAAGGAGAGCATGGCATGCCAGTAAGCCTGCTAATTCTCCATACAAGGGTGCTGAGGGAGGAATGCAGCCTAGGCATTGTCATTAGCCACCAATAGGGAAAACGCAGTGAACATGGGTCCCTGGCTATAGGTCTAACTCCAAACTATTAACAAAAGACCTGGTTCATTTCATGTATCCCAGATATAATCCCATCTTCATATAATCCCGGCAAGGGGTCCCAGCAACCCATCGGGAGGGCTGGCTAGTTGCAGGAGAGTCATGATTTCCAGCTGATGAAACCACAGACTCAGCCTGGCTGCTGTTAGGACTTCGAGCAGGGCGGGGACCAGACAGCCAAGCACAGCAAAGCAGGATGTGGACAAGGGTGGGAGCAGGAACAAGACCAGTGGATGTTCTGCATGGGCCGAGCCAGGAGCTCAGATGGCTTCCTGTCTCCAGCCCGGGCCTTTGATAGTGGTCGCTGACCAATCAGGGCTGGTGAAAGGAAACCATCTGAGGGTAGCCAATCAGAGGCTCCATGGACGGGGTTTGGAAAGTGCTAGAATATCCTTGTAGGGCAGGGGCGGGGAATCTTCTGTCCCAGGGGCCACTTTGAAAGAAAGGAAGGCTATGGATCTGTCCTATAGCCAATGGCATGGTTAGGGAAACAAAGTAAGGCTCAGCAGCAGAAGAAAAGGCTTCTTCAGTGTACCATTGTGGATAAATCACTGGACATAGATCTGGGAGACCAGAGTTCAAATCCTGTCTTAAACGTGTACTCACTGGGTGACCTTAAGTAAATCACACTCAGCTTCAGTTTTCCATCTGTAAAATGGGAACAACAATGACCTACCTCACAGGGCTATCGTGAGGGTGAACTAGATAAGGATTGTAAATTACTTTGAACACCGAAAGTGCTACAGAAATGATTAATAAAAAGGTGCATTCTGAGGCGAGAAAGGGGACAACCAGCTAGCGATCTGGTCATCATTAAATCCTGACCTCAGCTAAGCCGCCCTTTGGGGGTGTTTCAGATGAATTGCAGGTTTTCCCCTATTGTTGCTGTGATAAATTGGAGCAATTTGTCATATGGGGCTGGCTCCCTGCCCCTTGGGGAAAAAGCAATGCTAGAGCATTAACACTACGGATCTAAGTGACAAAATACTTCACCCCTGGAAGAGACAAATGAGAGCAGGGATAAACAGCAGACAAGGTGCCTTGGGCGAGTTACAGTATTGAACATTTGCACGTATCTGCCGGAGCAAGAGGGGAACAGCTGTCCTGCGCCGGCTCCTGTCAGGGCCATCTTAAATTTGCATGGGCACTGGGGGCCCATCCCCCAAGCCCCCAGCTTGAAGGGGACCCCTAAGACCCAAGCTGTGTGCATAATCAAGGCTGTAAAAAAAAACAAAAAACCACTTGCTTCTAGTAAGTAACATTTGACAGCAGGCAAATGCTGTCTGGGTAGGAGAGGAGGAGGCCTCTCTCTCTGCAGCAGCTGCGGTATGTTCCTGATCAAGAGGCCAGCTCTGACCAATGAGGGATCAGAGCAGTGGTGGGTGGAAGACCGGAACACAGACCACCTGGAGCAGTATGTTATGGTTCCGCTGGGTAGGTGGGAACAGAGTGGGGTGGGGTCACGGTCCTTTTGGGAAATTGACCTGTAAACATATGTGTTGCTATCATTTCACGTTTGTGTAAAACATCATGAAAATGACACCAAAAAATGGACCACCAAAATTATCCAAAAAATTAAATCAATTCTATTGATTCCCCACGGAAGGGGCCCCCAATCAACACTGTCTAGCCCCCACCCCCATGCTTAATCCTCATCACTGACTCCTGCAACTAAAAGCCATTGTTGTGGCTGCAAAGAGCTGAGTTCTAACTCCTCTCCAGTTGTGGTGCTAATTGAACCTGTAAACAAAGAGACCCCACATCAGCTAAGGATGTGCAGAAGGGACCTCTATCTTTTTTGTTTTCATTTTGAAAAAGCCCTTCGCTTTGGGGATTTTGTTAAAAACCCATTCATTTTTGTATGTATATTATACACACACACACACACATTTTTCATTAGAAAGTATTTTAATTTTTTTAAAAAATTAAATGGCTGTGCACGTACACTAGGACTGCTGGACCGTTCTGCGCATGCATGCCCTTTTTCAAAATGGCAGCAGCAGCATTGTCACCATTTTGGAAAAGGGCAGTCTGCCCATGCACACTGGTTGTTCGGTGCCTGGGCGGACCGGCTGCCCTTTTCCAAAATAATGGCGACGCTGCTGCCGGTATTCTGAAAAAGGGACACACATGCGCAGAAAGATCCAGCGGCCATTTTTGTGCATGCAGATTTTTTTTAAAAAAATGTGTTCTTTATTTTTAGTTCTTTACAAAAACAAATGAAAGCAAATCACTTATTCATCCATTTTCAGTGTGTTAGTTACTAAAAAGAATGGGGCTCCATTCGTTTTAGTAACTAAAATAGAAAAAGAATTGCACAGCCTCCAGCATCAACCGAGACCCAGTCCTTTACTCGGGGATGGTGATTCAACCAAATTGGGTCTCTTGGCCTTTCTAGCCCTGCTGTAACTGGATCACTTTAATAACAAAGGGCCCTCCCGAGAGAGGAGGTAACCAGCATAGCCGGCTATTTTAACATCTCTGTGGTTTGATTCTTCCCAGGCTGACGTCAAGCGGGAGCAGGATTTGGCCAAGACGGCCGCCCTCCACTTTCACACTGGCACGTACACCAAAATGACTGCAAAGCAAAGGCTTTGTCCAGGAAGTCTACTTAGGCCTGGTTATGAATAATCGTGAACAAGAACAGGTAGAAAAGTGGCATGCTGTGACCTTTGTTTGCACTCTAAGCTGTCTGGAAACAGCAACTGGAGAGAACTCAGCCCTGTAGCTTCAATTTTCCTTATTCCCATTGCTAACAGCATCATAGACCAGGGTCGAACGGTAACAACGAGCTGCTCTTCTAGTAAGACTTTGGGCGTCTTTAGACATAACAAAGAACAAGTGTCCAAACCCCTAAACACGTGTTTGGTCGTTGTGTGCGAGCACCATAACAATCCCAACACCAATTTAGCCACCCGTTAAACAGCGATGTGAACGCTATTGCATCACAAGGACAATTTGCGTGTTCCGGCTGAACATGTGGCCAACGTGTCTGATGATATCGCGTGGCGTGCTAGCAGATACAACACGGGGAACGAGGCGGCAGCACTTGTGTGCTGGGATCGGGTGACGAGCAAAACACCGATTTGCCCCAACATGGGCTGCGTGTCTAAGCAGCGCCACATGGTGAACACAGGGCCAAACCAGCGTTCATATCAAGGTCAAAACACACATTCAGACACCCGCTGCTATTATGTCTAAAGACAGCCTTTGTTTTAGCGCAGGGTGGGGGTGGAACCAGTGATCTTGAATAGACACAGAATTGAGAGCAGGACTCTGGCGGAGAATTCCTGTGTCCTTGAGTGAGTCACTTAACCTTTCTCCATCTTGTCACAAGTCTGGCCGGGCACAGTCCCAGTTCTAGCTAGGGACTCACCAAAGCAAGAAGGGAAGTCTGAGTTCATGGTCAGTTTGCGAGTCCCAGTCAAATTCCAGAAGGCAGTCAGAGGGAGCAGGCTAGGGCTCCGGGGCCAGTGATGATGGGGTCCTGTGGCCAGGGGTTGGAGTAAGTGGAAGGGCCAGGAGTGCGGTGCAGGAATCCAGGAGCTGGGGCAAGATGCAGGAGCAGAGGCTGAGGCAGGCACTCGGGAGCTGGATCACGGTGCAGACTTAAATTGGGAACGACAGTGAGCCAGAGCAATATCATCGGTAATAGCCATTGCTGGGGAGACCTCTCATAGCAAACTCCAAAAAGGGGGAGTTGGTGCGCTCACATCCCCCCNCCCCCCCCCCCCCCCCCCCCCCCCGATGCTGAAACAGAAAAGTAGGATGGCTCTCGTATCTAGAAAATTAACCACAAAAATGGGACTGTCCTGGGGAAATCGTGACTGAGGCAGCGTTATTAATTATTATTTCTACAGCACTTTCAGTGTTCAAAGTGCTTTACAATTCTTATCTAATTTGTCCTCACAACAGAGCAGGGTAGGTCATTATTATTTCCATTTCACTGATGGCAGAACTGAGGCCTAGAGAGAATGACTTGCCCAAGGTCACCCAATGAGTTCATGGCAAAGGTGGGATTTGAACCCCGGTCTCCCACCTCCACGCCCAACACCTTACCCAGCAGCATATAGTGGGGCCTGATGTTTTGGTGCTCTATAGGGATGGGGCTGGCTACAACTCACCCTAACCCCAAGGGACTTGGGTTGATTGTGTCTGACCAGGCCCAGGGAAACCAGTCATGTCAAGTTGCAGTCCTCTACTGCAGAGGCCTAGAAGGTCACCCTCCATATTGGACGGCAAGAGCAGGGCAGAACAGAGGTTACAAGATATAGCTAATAGCAAGTCCTGGTTTTGGGCTAATAAAGGAGTGAATATACAAACTAGATGTGTAGGAGGGAGCTGCTGAGGAGGACTGCTACCCCTTTAAGAGGAGTCTGGCGTATGGGCTGATACTGGCCCTTTAAGGGTGGAGAGAGGCAGCATGGCCGTGCCCACTCTCTCCCTATAAGACGAAGGCAGCCTAGAAACAGGAGTTCAGTCTCTGCCTGGATGCCAAGGTGGAAGGAGCTCCAGCAAGAGAGCTATCCAGTGCTGAACCTTTGTTGGAAGCTACTAGAGACTGCGAGCTTACTCAGTCCCCGTGCTGCTGGGCATTGGTCAGTCAGGCTGCCATAGAGACATGGGAACTCTGAGATGTCAGGCTAGTACTTCTCGATGTTTGATCAGGGACATGTCTGAGTTCCTGTTGGGCTTGTCTGTTTCGCAGCCAGGATTGGAGTTTTTGCAGGGTGGACAGGGGCATTTTCACTCCAAAATGGAGGCTTGGGATCTGTAGGCTTCCTGGTCGGTCTTTGTCCACCCCACTCTAAGCTGTGGAATTTGCTGGTCTTTGTCAGTTTCACTCCTGAGCTGCAGACTTGCTTGGCGTGTCAGTTTCACTCCCAAATGGTGGAAATTGCTGGGTTTTGTCAATGTCACTGCTCCTGAGCAGAGAAGTGGGAGCACAAACCCAGAACAGCATAAAGGTTTGTCCATGCTGGCTAACTAGGGGATGATGTCATGGTAAGTACCGTGTAGAGCTGGGGGTGGGGCAGGGGGGAACCTCCAACCCAGGGGCCAAGTGCAGCCCACAGCTAAGTTTTGATTTGGTCCTTTTCCGGTTTCTAAGATCTGACCCCTGGATCCAGTCCCTACGCCCAAGCACCGAAAGACTGAGCCCAAGAGAAGAAAGCAGAGGTGAGGGCATGCACACAAGGAGAGGTGATAGATCCAGGATATGAATCCTCCTCTTCCTGAGCGCACCCCTGTCTCCAACTTCTGTGCAGCCCTTCCAGCGTGGACTCATTTTCAAAGGACTCTCTGGGAGGAGAAAGGCTCTCCGCACCTGCTTACGGCTGCATTCCCATCGGCGGCGGCGGCAGAGGAGGGAAGACGCGGCAGCGTGGAGGAGCCGGCTGACAGGAAACGAGCCGGTGTGAACGGGGATCTGCCGCGGCTTCTCTCACGTATGTCAGGATTTTGCGTGTGTCAGGGCAGTCCTATTGGACTGCTGAGATGAAAAAATGAACGTCAGCCCAGAAAATGCTCTTTGTATGTCGGGTAAAAACAGACATGACTTTGGCCTGTTGTGGCCCACTTTGACCCACACCGGGGACCCACCTGCACGTGTGTGCAGGCACCGCCAGATGTTGGCCTGGGATTGCCCCGGCCCATGTTGGCGGCTAACCCAGGCTGTGACCTCGGAAAATCACGCTCATCCAAGCAGCCTAGCACATCTGCATACCCGGCATGGGGGGCACGGTAGCTAGCAGCCATGGCGGTGTCTCACTGGCCGTCATGGCTGCCCATCACGGCGGGAGGGAAGGAGCTGGGAGCACAGCGCAGGCAGGGCTAGCCAGCTGCATGTTCGTTGTGCTCCTGGCTCTACCGGGGCGGTGCGGCTAGCGGAACAGCTCCCCAGCCATGGGCACGTCAGTTCAGTGCCCTGACCCGACATGGACAGCATCACCCGCAATTTGTCTTTACTTTAATCAAGATTTCTAGCCTGCCCCCTCCTGCCAAATGGCAGCTCGGGACAGCGTACAATATAAAAATACAGCATAAAACAATTTAAAATTCAAACAAATGAGGCTCGACTCCACCCAACCTCCCCCCACAAGAGAAAGAAACCCACCCACCCGCTACCCGTCTCCCTCACCAAACAACCAGGTCTTGCACTGTCTGCTGAAGGAGGGGAGATCCAGAGAGAGGCGAATCTCCACCGGGAGGGAGTTCCGCAGCCGTGGTGCGGCCACCGAGAACACCCTCTCGAAAGTCGCCGCTCGGCAGGCTCGGGGGACCGCTAAGAGGGCGACCGCGGGGGCTGACCGCAGGGGCATGAGGCGGTCCCGCAGGTACATGGGGCCAAGGTTGTATAGGGGTTTAAAGGTCATAACCAACACCTTGAAGCGAGCCCGGAAGACTATAGGCGGCCAGTGCACCCCGGGGAGCAGCCCTGCCGACTGCGCATCTGTTTTTTACCCATTGACTTAGGTAGCAGGAATAGCAAATGCAAGGTTAGCCAATTGGCCAAGTTCAGGTCTTGCTGTTGAGCTTGTTGTTTTGATCCAGTTACTGGTTTGCAGGGGGTCAATTCAAGTTCAATGCGGCTGAGTGATTTTCAGTTTGGGATCAGATCCATTTCCTTAAAAAAAACCTCTTTGAACCGAGTTTTCAGGTTTGGGTTTAATGGACAGCCTGGTCCTGGCTCTGTATCAGAAGCGGAGAATCCGTGACCCGTAGCTGTTCTTTATTTGGGCTCCTAGTTCTGGCCCATGGATCCAGTCTGGCTGCAGGGACGTAGCTAGGTGGGAACGGGCCCCGGTGCAGAAGATGGAATGGGCCCCCTGCTGGTTCCCCAGGTTCGCGGTCTGGGAGCGCTCCTCGATTCCCAGCTTCACTCGGATGTCCAGGATAGGGCTGGGGCGAGGAGTACATTTTGCCAACTACATCTGGTGCGGCAGCTTCAGCCGTATGCCTCAGACTTCGACCAGGCCACTATCATTCATGCGTTCATCATCTCAAGACTGGACTATTGTAACGTGCGCTACGTGGGGCTACCCATGGTGACGGTTCGGAGACAGCAGCTGGTGCAGAATGCAGCGGCCCGTCTCTTGACTGGGACGGGCCGCCGGGAGCACATTACGCCGGTGCTCCATTCTCTGCACTGGTTGCCTATAGTCTTCCGGGCCTGATTCAAGGGGTTGGTGCTTCCCTATAAACAGTGGCGTAGCAGAGCAGGAACACGGAGAACGGAGCTCGGGCACTTTTCCTGCGGCTCCCCTTAGCAGCTTGTGGGCAGGGGGGCCTCTCATGAAGAGCTCCTGCACTTTTAAAATTACCACTACCCCCCTGCCTATAAAGCTCTCCACGGCCTGGGCTCTACCTATCTGCGGGACCGCCGGACTATGGATCAACCCTTGCGGTCAGCCGGGGGTGCTCTTCTCGAAGTCCCCCAAGTTCTCGGGGGGGGAGGCAACTATGGAGAGGGTGTTCTCGGTGGCTGTGGAACTCCCTTCCAGCAGAGGCCTGGGTGGCCCCGGAGCTCCCCTCTTGCAAGACCTGGCTGTTCCGCCGGGCGTTTGGCTAGGGAGATGGGTCAAGGGGGGGGGCTGGGTTTCATTTTATATGTTTTGTGGCAGCCTCCATAAGGAGAGAATGTTTTTATGATGTACTTATCATTTATTATTGTATTTTTGATGATTTGCTAGCTGCCCAGAGCTGCCTTGGCAGTTAGTTTATTTAACTAATTTTAGTTAAACAAGATAAAAATTAATTCCAGTGTGCGGATGAATTCTACATGTGTGTGCTTCCCCACCTGCTCCAGGTGCCTGGGTTCCAGTGCAGCTTTACCAGGCTGTTCTAACTATGCCCCTGCAGTCCCTACCTTCGAGCAGTGCAAGAACGCGCTCAAGGACGGAATGGAACTATGATCTCGATCTTCCTCTTCCTTCCTTCCCCCTGTGAACCGACCCTGTAAGCATTCCTGCCCCCAACTCCTCTCCACTTTGCAAAGCCTGTACTCATTTTCATAGTGCCCCCAGCTCTGCACCGTGTGTAATGTTGAGTGTGCAACATTGTCCTCTAGTGACTGGGTCCAAAGAGAAACTATGAAACCAACTTCTGCCATTAGCCAAACAGGATTTCTTTATGGTAAGAAGTCGTCTTTGTTTAAAGAGCTAAAAAATAAATTAAAATCTGGGTTCCGTACCTGGCTCCCCAGGTCCATGTGATGGATGGGACGCCTGTGTCTTGTCTGCAGCTCATGAATTAATGAAAAGCTCTAAAAGATGCATGACCATCAGTCCAAGGGCAGCCAAAAAATCCAGTTGTTCATTTACGTTCAGTTTTGTTAGAGTCCAAATTCCAGATCCGACATTCCCCCTTCCTATCCGGCACCGCCTGTCTGCACAGCCATCAGCTCTCAAAGCATAAAAATCACAACCCTGGCCTCTACAAATAAGGAGATATTTTTATTTATTTATTTGCAAATGTTAAATTGTGAACTGTTAATACATTATCTCTAGATTCCAGAGGGTTTAGGGCACACCTGGTCCTCATCCTTTCAAGCTTCTGTCTGTGCCCCTGAGGGCTGGAAATATACAATTTTCTTAAATAAAATTCAATTTTAGAGTTTTAATAGGGCTCTCAACCAAAAAAAATTTCAAGTTGATTAATTATGTTGCTTTTGAAAGATTAATGAGCAATTAATTCAATACTAGAGTGCTACAGAAGCTCAATCCAGCTTTTTAAACACTATTGATTTGTAGGGGGGAGGGTTTGGTTGCTGCAAAGTTATTTTTAAATTTTTGATATTTTAAAATTTGAAATTTGATTTTTTTTTTTCCCTTTGCTTAATACGTGATGCCCATAAGCAATGCCATACAGGTTCAGACCAATGGCCTGTATAGTCATGGTTCAACAGTGGCCACCTTCAATTGATTTACAGAAGTACGCAACAGAATGGGTGCTTTTAGAGAGGGGCCAGATCCACGATCTGGATAGACTCCTTGCAGAGCACACCCCTTAGCACCTCCATCCCCAACTTCCACGCGGCCCTAAAGTAGACGCACAGATGTTTACACGGATTCATTTCTATTGCACCCTTTTGCCATCAGAACTCAGAGCTGCTTGACAACATAAACACTTGCCTTAAAACCAGACCAACCAACTACAGGAGGAAAAGCCAGATAAAACCCTATGAATGTTGCATTGTCCACTAAGGAGTGTGCAGGGAGACTCTGGGGGGGGGATACTGAGAGGAACTGAAGGAGGCAGCCCAAAACAGAAAAGGGCCTTCTTTGGGGAGGGCAAACAGGGCACTTGTCTTGGCCCCACAGGAAGCACCAACCCCCAGAAGTGACACTATAGCTCCAAGTCAAGCACTCTTCCCACCTCCGAGCCCTGGGCAAGGATGGGGGGGGGGCAGAACCTCCCGATTATGGGGGTGCAATCCTGCAGGTTCCATCTGTTACACTTGTCCGTGGGATGGGGATGGGCGGGGGGGGGGGGGGATTTTTGGTGGTTGCCCTCATTTTATGAGCTCCCTTCCCCTGGAGGTTCATTCGAGCATCTTCCAGAAGCAGTGCAAAACAGGCGAGGATAGGGACTGGGGTTGGTTGGGGGGGGTGTGTGGCTGTGGGGAGAGAATTTGGGGGGGGGGGGAATTTAGGGATAGAGTTTCTGGGGCGGGGAATGGGGTTTTATGTTTTAGTGTTTTTTTATTGATTGTAAACCGCCTTGACTGAGCCATCCTGCACTCCAGCCTCCCCGCCATTTGTAAGGCCATCTCTGCCACCAGCCCTGGTAAACTTCCCCAGAGATACTGAGCGGAGACCGTGTCCCACGGATCACAGGGAACATAAAGCAAGAGACGGCTGCTCGGATATCAAGGTGCCAGATCATCCGGGGTTTCTATATCAAGCTTTTCGGCTGGGTTCTCTAGTCAAGAAGCAGCCACTGAGAACAGGGGCAATGTATTCCCAGAGTGAAATGCCACGTAGTGATCGAGCTGTACCAGCTGTAGCTGTCGAACCAATCTCAAGGGGAGACCTGCGTGAAAAGCTGACACATTCCCAACCCCCCCCCCCCAAAAGTCTATTTTAATCTGTGATCAATAGCATTACACTGACCGATAAATCGATTCATGGCTTCGATTGAATGTTCAGTAGTCACAAATCAGGACCCCAGCATGAGATTTTTAAAAAGGCAACGCATTCAAAGGAGGCCTTACCACAGGGTGACCTGACCCTGGGCCCTACTTCCCACTGCCTCCCAGCACTGCCCCAAACATGACCGTCTCTTGGGTCCCAGGGAAGGTGTCCCTAAGGGGGTGGCACTATAGGGGAGGGGGAGGGGCCACCAGCCCCCCCATTTTATCTTTGCCCTGGGTCTTACAAATGTTAAGGCTGGCCCTGATGAATACTTTATTGAGTTGTTTTCATTTGCTCTCAGGCTTATCAGTTCTTTAGGGGGTGAGATTCTTATGTTTTTTCCATCCATCATAAAGCTTTAAAAATGTTTTGACACAATCCGAAAGCCTTGATTTTCATGACTAGTGGCTGAGACACTAAAGCAGAGGTGGAAGACTGCCATCTCTATCCAGGAAGAAAGTAATATGGGCCAGAACCATATTTATTATTAATATTATTTATTAATATAATAAAAAAATAATAGTTAATTCCTATAGCCCTTTCAGTGTTCAAAGTGCTTTTCAATCATTACCTAGTTCACCCTCATCACCACGCCCCTGTGAGGCAGGCAGATGGGAAACGGATGTTGAAAAAGAATGGCTGCTTGCCCATGTGGTGAGTTTCACGTGGGATTCTATCCCACGCAAAATCACGCAAAATCAGCAATAACGTAAGATTCCTGCCCGGCTGCAAGCCCATGTTATTTTCCTTCCAACGTTTTTCCCCTCGTGAAGCCACGTGACCTTAAGGGATCTGTTAGAGGATCCATGCACACGTTGTAGTTTTCACTCAAGTTACATTCACATTTAATTCACCCTGCACACACGTTCCACTCTCCCGTAACACAGAACTCACCCCACGCACACGTTCCACTCTCCCGTAATACAGAACTCCCCCCCCCCCCCCCCTCCACTCTCCCGTAATACAGAACTCACCCCACGCGCACATTCCACTCTCCCGTAATACAGAACTCACCCCACGCGCACATTCCACTCTCCCGTAATACAGAACTCACCCCACGCGCACATTCCACTCTCCCGTAATACAGAACTCACCCCACGCGCACATTCCACTCTCCCGTAATACAGAACTCACCCCACGCGCACATTCCACTCTCCCGTAATACAGAACTCACCCCACGCGCACATTCCACTCTCCCGTAATACAGAACTCACCCCACGCGCACATTCCACTCTCCCGTAATACAGAACTCACCCCACGCGCACATTCCACTCTCCCGTAATACAGAACTCACCCCACGCGCACATTCCACTCTCCCGTAATACAGAACTCACCCCACGCGCACATTCCACTCTCCCGTAATACAGAACTCACCCCACGCGCACATTCCACTCTCCCGTAATACAGAACTCACCCCACGCGCACATTCCACTCTCCCGTAATACAGAACTCACCCCACGCNAGTTCCGTATTACGGGAGAGAGTGGAACGTGCGCACGGGGCGAGTTCCGTATTACGGGAGAGAGTGGAACGTGCGCACGGGGCGAGTTCCGTATTACGGGAGAGAGTGGAACGTGCGCACGGGGCGAGTTCCGTATTACGGGAGAGAGTGGAACGTGCGCACGGGGCGAGTTCCGTATTACGGGAGAGAGTGGAACGTGCGCACGGGGCGAGTTCCGTATTACGGGAGAGAGTGGAACGTGCGCACGGGGCGAGTTCCGTATTACGGGAGAGAGTGGAACGTGCGCACGGGGCGAGTTCCGTATTACGGGAGAGAGTGGAACGTGCGCACGGGGCGAGTTCCGTATTACGGGAGAGAGTGGAACGTGCGCACGGGGCGAGTTCCGTATTACGAGTCCTCCCTTGTCTTCCCACTCCACACCTTGCCTTTCCTAGGGTGCATTCAGATGTGTGTTTAATTCGCGCAGCAGCGGCTGCAGCATTGTGCAATTTAAAGCAATGCGCACTTCCGGGTTGGTGTGAATGCACCAATTCAGCGTAATGCGAACTGTCGGAGTGTGGTTTTAAAAGCTGCTCCAAGCAGCTTTTAAAACCACACTCCGACAGTTCGCATTACGCTGAATTGTGCGCACTAGGTGCATTCACACCAACCCGGAAGTGCGCGTTGTTTTAAATCGCATGATGCTGCTGCTGCTGCTGCGCGAATTAAGCACACATCTGAACGCAGCCCTAGATTGTAAACCCCTTGCAGTAGGGACTAGGGGCATGAAGGAGGCACCTCATTCGGTTTTGTTTTAGTTGTCTGAAAAACATCCATTTGGGGATTTTCATTGAAAATTGGTTCATTTTCATGAATTTTTTTTTTTTTGTAAAAAAATATTTATTTTTTCAATATTTTTTTTTAAAAAAAATAACTGTGCATGCACAAAATGGCCATTGGACCATTCCGGGCATGCATTCCCTTTTTGAAAATGGCAGTGGCAGCATCACTGCCATTTTGGAAAGGGGCAATCAGTCTGTGCATGCAGTGCGCATGTGCAGGCAGACGTTTCCAAAATGTCAGCAATGCTGTCGCCGCCATTTTGCAAAAAAGTGCCCATGTGAAGAACAGTCCAGTGGCCATTTTGAAAATGTGCAGTGGTTTTTTGGGGGGGAGTGAGAGGGTGTTAAATTATTTTGAATTGAAATCACCACTGGACCATTCCGCGTATGCGTGCTCTTTTCCAAAATGTGGGCAGCAGCGTCGCTGCCATTTTTGAAAAGGCTGCGCATGCGCGGGGTCCCATGGCCATTTTGCGCAGCATGCGCAGTGATTTATACAAACATTTAAATTACTTTTTATATGGAAAACAAAAACGAGTGAAAGCAAATGAATATCATTTGCTTATTCATTTGGTTTTGTCGCTCTCCTTACGAAAATGAGGGGGGTGCCGTATTTATTTTAGTAACTAAACAAAACAAATCGAATTGCACACCCCTAGCAGGGACCTGTCTCGAACTACTCATGGTACAAGTGGCGGCAGGTACATTGCTTGCACTATATAAATAATAGTCATTAATTAATTAATTGCAGACCTCAGCCGCCCTGAGTCTGCAGAGAAGGGCAGGATAAAAACGTAAAAATAAATAAATAAATAAATACATTTTCCCAAAGCCCAAGACCTGAGAGAGGTGTCAAACCCTAGCTCAGTGCAGACAGGGCTCCCCTTTGCTGGGCAGCTTGCACTCCCCTTTGGCACAACCCTTGTCCCAAAAGGGAAGATCATCTCTCTGCTGGGTTGTCTTTTGCATCAAAAGCAGCCTGGAGGCGAAGCTCCACTGCCCTGTGCATCACTCTCTGTGCAGTGCATGCAGAGGACGGAGCAACCTTAACCCAGCCAAGCCCAGTGCATC
Organism: Sphenodon punctatus; assembly: GCA_003113815.1. Lineage (NCBI taxonomy): Eukaryota > Metazoa > Chordata > Lepidosauria > Sphenodontia > Sphenodontidae > Sphenodon > Sphenodon punctatus. Next base: position 9,177,668 of record QEPC01004922.1, read on the forward strand.
GGATGGATGGATGGATTCCGCCCCCAACAGGTGCACCGCTGCATCCCCTCCTGCTTGCAGCCAGCTGGGGGAACCCTTGCTGGCTTAGCTTTAGATGCTCGCGCTACCCAATCAGCGCTGCACTAGCGCTGGCGCGCGCTCCCCCCCCCCCTTTCCCGGGGTTGCCTTGGAGACGGGCTAAACCAGGGGCTGGCTCCAGTTTGCAAAAGCCCAGGGGGGAGGAGGAGGAGAAGCGGCTCATTCGCCATGCAATGCAAGGTGCTGCTGGAGTCAGAGCTTGGAGCATGCACAACAAAGGCACAAGGCAAAGCATCCCAGGCAGCAGCCACCCCAGGTAAAGAGCCATTGCATGGGGACAAAAGGCAGCATGAGGAGAGGGGAGGGGGCAGAAAGGCTGATCCGCAAAAGGGGAAGGGGCGGTGGTTGCCGGGCTCGCTGCACTTTGCCGAGCGGGATGCTTTTACTTGCCCTGATCGTGTGCAGCTGGGAGGAGGCAGCTTGCCTCCATTGTGTGCCTTGGCCACAAGAAATAATAATCCCAGCCCAGCCACCTCGGGGGGTCTCGCAGCCGGGCTGGGAAGGATTGGGAGCAAGGATCAAAGGCACAAAGTTGAGATTGAGTTTCTCCTGAAGGCGGAGGGGAGAGGCTGGGCTGTTGGGGGGGGGGATGTCAGAGGAGATGATGGGCTTTCCCCCCAGAGCAGTCTGTGCCAATGGGGAAGGCATTTCCAAGACTCCTGGATTGCAAAGTTGCAAAGTGTGTGTGTGTTTGTGGGAGGAGAGACAGACTTATGAATTGCCTGATGATCTGTCAATGGGAGCAGGGAAGTTGGCCTTGCCTGGATCAAACTGCAAACCTACCTAGCCTTGCCTTGGAAGCGTTTCCCCTTCTCCCTCTAAATCGTTCTCCTTTCACCTTATTATCTCCACCCCTGTGTTAGGAGACGCACTATTCTCTTATGTGGCTTGGCAGGTGGATCCCGGTCCCATTTCCTAGTATTTTGGGGGTGTCATCGTGGCTTGATTGACACAGAGAGTGATTTTCTGTTTCCTCAGGAAAGACCCTGGTTTTGTAGAGTTTGGGGTCTGAAATGGGCAGGATTGCAGAGAGAAAATCTGTGGGGTAGGATGGATGGATAAGCTTCTAAGCAAGTGTGATGCTATATTTATATTGGCCATGGTTTGCTGGGGTTTTGAGTTACAGCAATGCCCTTTGCAAGGAAAAGGACTGCAACAAAAGGCAAATGGCATAGGATAAATCAGGGAGGCAGTGGCATCCTCTCACCTTCTGGTCATTCCCTCCCCCCCCTTGCTTGAAATAGCAAAGAGGGAGTCCTGGAGGTTCCTATTTATTTATAGGAGGGATATTCCTTTCATTTTTCCACCGTCCCCTCCCCTTTGGGCCATCTCTCCGTCAGCCGAGTGCTGTACCAGTGACTGCTGCAGCCCTCTCAAGGAACTGTCACACTGCAGAGAAATGGTACCAGGATGCATTAGCCCCTTTTGGGGGGGCGGGGGCCTGTCTCTCTGATGCTCATCTAGCTGGCTCAGCTCACCTGTTCTCGACTGTCAGCCCTACATTAATGGCAGTTTGCATGGATGAACCGATGAGAGCTGGTTTCTCTCCGATCACCTCATCCCTTCAAGCTGATGTCCTCACCGCCTAAAGACTAGCATGAGCCTTCATCACCATTTTTTTTCACTGCGCTGTTTGTTCATTTCAGTCGGGAGACAACTTTAAAAACGGGCTGATCAGCAGGATGTAATGATGGTACACCTTTCTGGGTGATGATTGCCCACGCGGGGTGGATTATTATTACTTGTATTGACTGGAGTTGAATTGTTTTATAAAGGAGGCTGAACGATAGCCAGCCCTGTGAATCATCAGGATATGAGTCATTTTGGGAAGTCCTTTCACCAATTCTGATTCATAATCGTCTCCTCTCCATGATGCTTTCCTTACGCACCATTGATGTAAACCCCCTGTAGCATCAGCAAGGTCATCGAAATGCATGTAGGTAGCAATCTCGTTGGGTTACTGAAAAATGTCAGGTATAAATAGAATACCAAACAAAGTGGATCTACACCCAGGCAGGCAAAGCCAGTTTTGCCACCTATAGTTGCACTGCAGTAATTCCATTTGCAACGTTTCCTTCAGACTTGCAATTTTATTTTTCTCCATGGGTTGCCATGAAATTCGTATTCTACGCCAATAATGCTGAGCGCCAGCATGGCCTTCTCCCATTCATGACTCAGTGTGACCCTGTATCTCAGGGAAGCTTTACTGTCCCTCTTCATTTTGTAAATAATTTTCATTTTGCACAGCCACATATTATCTGCGCCGTGAGAAACGGACTGTCGGAGCAGAAAACAACAATTTGCATGACCTCCTTCTCCATCTTGCCATTTAACACAGAGGCTCCCAAATGTTTGGAGACCATGGGCTCACTAGGTATGTCTGCACGTAAATGCTTTCCCGCTGTTGTCTAGGCTAGCCACTGAATGCAGAATTCAGTTCTACCAAGCCACAAGGGAACACGGCTTTGCAGGGGTTGGCTGGTCAATGACACCCTCTTGCTAACAGGCCTTGGTAAACCAGGCTACCACAGAGCCTTAGAAACTCTCAGATGTCCGACTAGTCCCCGTCTCTTTGCTGTGTCCTTGTCAATTTCACCGGCGGGAATGGGGGAAAGTTCCTGGGTGATGTTAATTTTGCTTGTGGGAGAGCAGGACGGCTCCTGGGCTCTGCTGGGAATGCCGGCCTCCTTTATTTATTTTATTTTATTTTATTCAAATTTCTACCCTGCTCGTCTTCTAAGGCGCAGGGCAGCTTACCTAATGAAAAACACACATCCTAAAAATACAATAAAACTCCATTTGAAAACCACATTTAAAAAACCCACCCTCCCACCTCAACCTGCCTGTGCTTTGCAAAAAAAGGAAACGTTTTTCGCTGCCTCTGGAAAATGCTCAGACTTGGGCTCTGATGGACCTCGAGTCCGGGGGAAGGGAGTTCCATAACAGAGGGATCGTTGGGTGTTTTTAAATGAGACGGCCCCCACACATGGGCACCTGGGGGAAGAGAATGAGAATTTGGTGTGTGTGGGGGGTCCGTGGTCCCGTGACCCCGCACCGCCCAACCCCGTCCACGCATGGGTCACGCCACAAAAAGTGAATGGGGCACTCCAGTGCGTGGATGGGGAAGCCATTCATGGGGCTGCTCGTTTGAAGCGCTCCCCCATGCACGATGCCCCTGCCCCACGCACCGACTGCAAACCCCACCCCCCTGCGCGCGTATAAAACCACCCCTTGTTGTACGAACAAGATTAGCAGGTGGTACCCTCGAGAGAGTGCTCCCAGCTGACCGCAGGGGTCGCAAAGGAGCGTGGCAGTAATGGCAGTCTCTCAGATATGTGGGGATTATGGTGCCGTCTGATGGGCTGCCCCTTGGGGTCATAGTCCATAGGGTGGCAGCATAAACATGGAGCCGTTTGAACCCAAGGGATGACATCCGTGAGTGTCATGGGTCAGGTGGCTCTGATCTCTACCACTTTGCTGCAGCTGGTTCCACGGGGCTATGGGTCCGTGACCATGACTTTGGGAAACACCAGCGGCCCACAGCGTGGGAACCACAGATTTACGGTATTTTCCTGCTTTGCATCATTTCTTCCCAAAGGAGCTAGCTGTTCCAGTCTCACTGCTTGCAGTTAGCTGTCCTGTTCATGCTCAGAAAACCATTGGTGGGGGTGAGAGGGTGTTCACATTCGAAGTTCAGCCTTGTGTATTTCATTGTGACACAAAAATCTCAGCGGGAACGCACAGGTCATGCTGCAAACCAAGACTCACGAGATCTGCTGGGTTCAAGTTCCAGCCCACCACAGGCTTCCTGTGGGCAAGTCATGGGAAGCCCAGATTCTCGAGGGAGCTCCTCTTTGAAACACTCTTAAAGAAAGCTCAGATTTTCACAACCCACCACACCGAGCTAATGGAAAATCAGGCTAACCGCCGACGTGGCCCAGGGCAATCTCACAGGCCAACATCTGGCGGTACCTGCCCTGCACACACGTGCAAGTGAGGTCGTTTGCGGGACAAAGCAGGCCACAGAGTGCTCACGTCATGTTAGTTTTTACCTATAGTTGTCGGGGTGCAGGATACGCCTGAGATGTAGGCAGACAGCAGGGTTGGGGCACAGGGTTGTGTCAGCATCCGAGACACCAAAGCCAGAAGGAGAATCCGGGTCAGAAGCCAAAGCCAGGGGTCAAGCTAGTAAGTCAGTCCACGAGGAGGGAAAGTCTAGGGTAGATAGGAAGCCTAGCTGGATCTAGGGGGGGGAGAGAAGAAGACGTGAGTTCAAGGCTTGGGTCCTGACAAAAGTTCTCCATGAGGGTGCGGGGCATGTAAAAAACAAAACAACCAATGATGGGGTTAAAGCCATTTTCCCAGCCCCGCAGAATGTGATCACCTCCCCAACTTTTAAGTTTCAAAGGGAAAAGGTTCCCTGCTCGTGGTGTCTCTAGTTGGGTTTTTGTCGTACTTCAGAAGTTCCCAAACTCTGAGTTGACGCTCCAAAGGAGGTTGGCAGTGCCCTACGCAGACGGGGTCGTGATCTCGATTCATACTTGGTATTCATTGATTTGTTTGCATATTTTTTTTTTGCATTTGCATGGATTAAAACCAGGAAGGACAAGTTTGGGACCCGACGGGACAGTTTTTGGGGAATGTGCCAAATGGTCTTGTCTGTAATTGTGGATGTCGCTCTCCTGCTGGGTTGTGGGAGGTCTAGCCCCAGCCTGACAGACGGACACTCTAGAAACTCCAGCCCATCGCTTCCAAAGCTAGAGTTGCCGCTTGCTAGACAGGGTTGCAGTTGGCACAGCTGCAGGCAGACATGGGATTGGCCTGGCTCTTCTCCCTCACAGCAGCCCCAAGCCCTGCATGATGCCAGATTCCACAGGAATAGATGTTTCAAAAACACTTCAGCACCACGGCCCATTAATGGTGGGACGTTATGGAGGAATCCAGGACAGACTCCAGATTCCTGCGTTGATTCTATTCTAACCCTAGTGAAAGCTAGGCTAGCCCTTGAGGTCGGGGTTCAAATCCTACCGTAGCCATTCACTCCCTGGGTGGCCTTTGGCAAGTCACTAGGTCTCTGCCACAGTTTCCCACATGCAAAATGGGAATCATAATGACACACACACCCAGGGTGGTTGTGAGGTTGAACTCGATAAGGATTGTAATGCACTTTGAATACTGCGAGTGCTGTATAAATAACAGCAATAGCTTATGATCATTGGAACAATGAGTGCTGGAAGGTGGAGGGGAGAGAGCAGGAATGCTTCCAAATCCCTGTCATTTCAAAGGAGGTTCGTGTACAAACTGTGAAATCATCTGCTCCTTGTGCTGTCCCCAGTGTTGGCTGCTAAGTGGCTTGGGGCTACCTAAAGTTCAGGTGTGTTCTTGGGATGCTCTCCTGTCGCATAGTTGCCCTCACTTTTCTAATTCATTTGCTTTCTTCCTTTGGCAATCAACCGTAACAGCAAACTAGTGCACCTTTGTGGAGAAGGTGCGGGCATTGGCCCCGGAAGACTGTGATTCAAATCCCATCTTAGGATACTTGCCTACGGTACCTAGACACGGCGGCCAGACCTCCTGAGTAGCTGTGAACGCGGGGGTAAAAGCATCATCAGGCGCGTCCCGCAGCAATTTCTCTTAGGAATGACAGGGCCCTGTCATCCGTAAGAAAAATCCCCACGGGACGCGCCTGATGACGCTTTTACCCCCGCGCCCTTGTTTAGAGCTACTCGTGAGTTTGGCCGCCGTGAGTCTTCCTGCCGTGTCTTGGTAACGTGGACAACTGGCCTTTGTTGTAAGCTCACCGGGCGGCCATGTGTAGGTGTTTATCTCTCACCCTCAGTTCCTCATCTGTAAAATGGGTACAATAAAGACCGTACCTCCTAAGATTGCTGTAGGCTGAACTAAGCAAGGATTGTAAAGCGTTTTGAACACGGGGAGCACTCTAGAAATAATAATTCAGCGTGAAAAGTTAAACATAACATAGCGCTAAATCCATGCCCAGCAGGTCAGAAATAGGTCGTTCCGCATAAGACGTGCAACTGTTTTTGTGAAAACGGCTTTGAGCACCAAGGAGGGAGAGGAATTCTTGTAGGCCATGACAAGGTCTAGGGAGGAAAAACTAGATGGAAAGCAACAAAGTTGTTAAATAGAAAACGAAAGGTGAATGTCTGCGAAAGCCTCCTGACAGTGCAGTATACAGTATGAGACCTTTTCCTCCACAAATCATCGGATTCACAGCAGCCAGCCCATGTTCTGTTCGGGATGTGTACCCCCAGATAGCCACATTTTTACTTGTCAAGTAGCAACCGGCTACACTTTTAACTGGAGCAGATCAGCTGCCCAGTAGCTACTATTTTGTGTCGACTGATCAAGTAATAAGGGACAGTTTCCAGTCCCCCAGCGACCAGTGACAGAATGCCAAGGAAAGGCTTCAGAAAATCTTTTTACACTTCCTTCCAGTTATTGTCCTCTCTCAGGCCAGTGCACCCTGGGATATTTTTATTTATTTAATTTATTTATTTATTTTATAAATTTCTATCCCGCCCCTACTGCGAACAGCTCGGGGCGGCTTCCAACAATAAAAACAGAAATATAATACATAAAAACAATTTAAAACCATCAACAATAATAACAATCATATAAAATTATTAAAACAGGACCCAGGCTTCAATTTAAATAAGGTAGGGGAGATAAAACCCTCTAACCCCCCCTCCCCAAAGGCCTGGGCGAACAGCCAGGTTTTACAACTTCGCCGAAACGTCAACAGGCTTGGGGCCAGGCGAGCTTCCTCCTGGAGGGAATTCCAAAGGCGCGGCCTGGCCGCCGAGAATGCCCTCTCCATTGTGGCCCCCCGCTTAACACGGGGGACCTCCAAGAAGACACCCCCGGCCGACCGCAGGAGCCGCTCTGGGGCGCGGAGGGCGAGGCGGTCCCTGAGGTACGAGGGGCCCAGACCGTGAAGGGCTTTACAGATCAACACCAAAACCTTGAACTTGGCTCGGCACGCTATCGGCAACCAGTGCAGAGTCCGGAGCACAGGTGTTATGCGCTCCCAACGACCCGTCCGCGTAAGGAGACGAGCCGCCGCATTCTGCACTAGCTGCAGCCTCCGGGCCAGGAACAAGGGCAGCCCCACGTAGAGCACGTTACAGTAGTCGAGCCTCGAGGTGACAAAGGCATGGATGAGGGTGGCCAGGTCCGGGCCGGAGATGAACAGACGCAGCCTCCGCACCAGATACAACTGGCGGAAGGCAGCCTTAGCAACTGCCTCCACCTGCCGCTCTAGGCGGAGGTCCGCGTCCAATATCACCCCCAGACTCCGGACCTGCTGAGCTATAGGAGGGCGAACCCCCCCCAACCAGGGGGGCCACTGCCTCCCTCGCTCTCCCCACCAACATCCTCTCCGTCTTATCGGGGTTGAGCTTCAGTCTGCTCAGCCGCATGCACTCCGCCACGGCCTCCAGACATTGGGATAGCATCGAGACGGCAGGGTCTGGGTCAGTTGAAAATATGATGGTAGCCTGTAACGCGACTGCCTGGTGGGTGGGCTAAAGGACTTTGCTATGCTAGGAAAGGAAAATGGGCATGGGGACATGCTGCTCCAAGAGAATTTACAGGAGAACCAGTGTGGTATAATGGCTAAGTGTGCAGGACCTGGATTGGGAGATGGGGGGGCTGGTTCAAATCTCACCTTAGCCAGAAACTCAAGAAACAAGAAGCCAAGGGTGAGCTTGGGCCAGTCCCGACATTCTCTCAGCCTAACCTACCTGACAGGGTTGTTGTGCGAGTGAAAAGTTCTGTTCATTTGTTATACGTGAAGTGTTCCGAGTGCCATGGCTGGGGGGTGGGGGCACTATATAAAGATTATTATTATTACTTGAGCAACGTTTTGAGGAGACAATCCTGTTAGCTGAGAAATAGTCTTCCAAAGAAGGTGTTACAAAGTGGTGATACCCCTGGAGCGTAGGGCCTTTCATTATTATTATTATTATTATTATTAAACATTTATAAAGCGCCAGTAGTAACCTGGCGCTGTACAGAACATACAATCAGACGCGGTCCCTGCCTGTGGCTTACAATCTAAAAGACAAAGGGGGGGAGACAAGGAGAGGGGACAGCGGGAGAGACAGGGGAGAAGACAAACAAACATTCAGGCGGATGCGAAGTCTCAGGCGCGTGTACTTGGCTTGGTTACAAGGTGGTCGGTAGCAGCAGTCAGCAGGGGAGGGCTGACAGTAAGAGCAAGGGGAAAGACTAGAGGGCATTGGGAAAGGCAGCATGGAAAAGGTGGGTCTTGAGGAGGGATTTGAAGGAGCGGAGGGAGGAGGCGAGGCGGACGTCGGCAGGGAGGGAGTTCCAGGCATGCGGGGCAGCGAGGGAGAAGGGACGAAGGCGGTTGGGCGAGCAGGAGAAGCGAGGGAGAGCGAGGGAGGGGACAGCGGAAGAGCGGAGAGCGCGCGCAGGAGCGCGTAGGGCGATTAGGTCCGAGAGGTAAGGGGGAGCTTGGTCATGGAGCGATTTGAACGTGAAAACCAGGAGTTTGAACAGGATACGTTCAGGAAGGGGGAGCCAGTGAAGGGAGAGGAGGAGAGGCGTCACATGGTCGAAGCGACGGGCAGAGTGAATGACCTTGGCGGCAGAGTTTTGGATCGCCACAAGGGGGGACAGGTGGGAGCGAGGGAGGCCAGCAAGGAGGAGGTTGCAGTAGTCGAGGCGAGAGATAACCATGGCATGAACAAGGATTTTGGCCGAGGAGACAGATAGAAAGGGGCGAATGCGGGCAATGTTGAGGAGAGCGAATCGGCAGGATTTGGCCACAGAGTCAATGTAAGGTTTAAAGGAGAGGTGCGTGTCAAAAATGAAGCCCAAGCTGCGGGCACGGAGGACAGGACGGATGGTGACCCCATCAATGCAGATGGTCAGGTCAGAGGGAGAGGAGGGGGATGGAGGAAAAATGAGGAGTTCATGCTAGATTGCACAAAAATAGAGCAGGAAGGTGGGAGGGTGCTTCTCAAACCAGGAGGTGTGGCTTGTATTCGGGGACATAAGAAAGGATGCAGCTCCACTTTGGCCGAGCTGGGGGGAATTTCCAAAATGGCACCTCCCCGTTGCACACACTTCAGTAACCTGATCTCTAATTGGTGCTGCAGTCACCCAATAGAACTCAGGTTCCAAGAATGGGCAAACCAGTGCCATTTTGGAAATCACCCCAGCTCCAATGCATCTGACCTTGTGGGAGGGTTATGGTAGCAGCAACAGAAGACTAGGGAATTGAGGGAGAAAGGAAGAGAGAGAAGGCGGGCGTGTGGAGAGCAAAGTATCCTAATGCCACTATATAAATCTATGGTGAGACCACCTGTATCCAGTTCCGGTCACCCCGTTTCCAAAAGACACCGCAGAACTGGAAAAGGTGGACAACGAAAACGATGCAAGGCTTAGAGCAGCTTCCATATGAGGAGAGGCTCGATAGGTTAGGACTCTTCAGTTTGAAGACGAGACAACCGAGAGGGGACAGGATAGAATTTACAAGTTCATGAAAGGTGTGGGGAACAGGTAACTAGGGAGCTGCTATTTACCCTTTCTAAAAACAATAGAACCAGGGGTCACTCCACAAAGTTAACAGGCAGCCGATTTAAAACCAATAGAAGGAAGTACTTCTTCACCAAATGCACAATAAATCTGTGGAACTCCTTGCCAGAGATCCAGGCCAGTGTTGTAACTGGCTTCAGAAAGAGATTGGATACATTTTTAGAGGCCAGGTTCATAAAGGGATACTAGTTAGGTTTCTCAAGGGAACCCTTTATTGTCAGGAGCAGGGGGGAGTATTACAGGCAATGGATTACCTCACCTTAACCTGCTGAGTACTCCCCTGAGGCAACTGAGGCAGGCCATTGTCGGAGACAGGATGCTGGGCTGGATGGGCCATTGCTCTGAGTGACCCAGTAATGGCGCTTCTTGTGTTCTTATGAGAGCAGGGAGGCAAGAGGGACATACGTAGGATCATAGAACGGGAGAGTTAGACCCTGGGAGTCTAGTCGAAACCTCTGTCCGGACCACTTTAAAAAAAAAAAACTTCTAGGAAAGGAGATTCCATTCCACACCCTCCCTACGCAGCTCATTCCACTGCTGAACTGTTTGAATGTGTGTATCTGACGTGGTGCGCTGAGTACCACAAACCACTGCGATGGGGAGCAGTGATCAGTAAGAGACTGACTGGCATGTTAGTCACTTATTTATTTATTTAGATTTTTACCCCGCCTGATCCCCTAAGGCTCAGGGCAGTTCACATCCTAAGAAAAAATATATAAGGTACACAATAAAACACATAAAAAGCTAATAATACACCCTCCCCCCGCCCCCGGATCTATCCCTGCCTGTTAAATGCCTGGCCGAATAAATAGGTCTTACGTTTTATTTATTTATTTATTTATTGGATTTCTAGGCTGCCCCCTCCTGCTACTGCAGCTTGGGGCGGCTTACAGCACCATAAAAACACAAAATATCAAATGACAATAAAACCAATATAAACAACAATATAAAATTAATATAAAAGCAATACATGAACTCATGGCAGAGTATACGCCCCTACCTAACCCCTCCCCCACCCGTCTCCCTCACCAGAGGCCCGACGGAACAGCCAGGTCCTACACTGTCTACGGAAAGAGGGGAGACTTAGGGCCGGGCGGGCCTCTGTCGGGAAGGAGTTTCACAGCCCTGATGCGGCCGCTGAGAACGCCCTCCTCATCGTCGACACCGGAGACACTCGGGGGACCCCGAGGAGAGGGCGCTGACAGCCCTTAGGTGAATCTCATGGGGAAAGGTGTTCCAAACCTGTGGAAGCTCCTTCAGAGGAGGAGAGCAGCAAAAATGATATAGGGGATGGAGAGACCTATAAGGAGAAGCTAAAAGAAATGGGCAGTGTTTAGCCTAGAAAAAAGAAGCCACCAAGCAGCCACCAAGAATCTCTCTCTGCGTGCCCAGGACGACTTTAGCTCAAGCCTGGCAGTCTCAGTGGTTACTCGACGTTGGGCAGCTGTGGGGGACTGGGTGAGGGCGAGCTGTCTGAATTGAATCCTGACAAGATGGAGGGCTGGCGAGTTGGCGACTCCTGTCGTTGATGGGGTTTACCCTGTTCTGGCCCCTCAGGTTCAGAGTCTGGGGGTGCTCCTCGACTCCCAGCTTCGCCTGAATGGCGGTGATGAGGAGCACCTTTGGTCAGTTACCATCCGATACGTTGGCTTCGACCGTATATCTCCGACTCTGAGCTGGCCACCATCATTCATGCCTTCATCCCCTCAAGACTGGACTACTGCAACCCGCTCTACGTGGAACTACCCTTGGTGACGGTTTGGAGACTGCAGCTGGTGTGGAATGCGGTGGCCCGTCTCGTTACGGGGAGCATAGAACACTAGTGCTCTGTTCGTTGCACTGGCTGCCTATAGTCTTCCAGGCCCAATTCACGGTCTTGGTTCTGACCTATAAAGCCCTATACGGTCTGGGCCCTGCTTACCTGCAGGACCGCATCATTCCCCTGGTCCTGGCGGTCGGCCCGGAGCACCCTTCTCGAGGTCGCCCAGGTGGCCACGATGGGGAGGGCTTTCTCGGTGACCGCTCCGAGACTGTGGAACTCCCTCTCAACTGAGGTTCGTCTGTCCCCGACCTGGCTGGCTGTTCCGCCGGGCTTTTGGTGGGGGGGGAGACCGGCAGTGGGTGGGGAGGGGAGGGTATTTTCAGCTCCACTGTTCATATGTTGATATTTATGATGATTTTAGATGTTTTATGTGTTGTTTTATATTTATGTTTTAAATTATTTGTTAGTCGCCCCGAGCTGCCTGAGGCAGAATCGGTGCAGGGTAAAAAGCCATTGAAATAAATAAATAAATATGGACCCTGGGCCAATGATGGAACTTGCAAGAGAGCACTTCTTGGCTGATCTTAGGGGCTGCGGAGGGATATAAGGAGGGAGATGGTCCTTTAGATATATGGGGCCCAAGCCGTTCAGGGCTCTATAGGTCAAAACCAGCCCCTTGGACTGTGCCTGGAACACCAGTGCAGAACTGTGTGTTCCCAGAGACCCACTCCTGCCTGAAAGGGGGGGCACCGCATTCTGCACAAGCTGCAGCCCCCGAACTCTCTTCAAGGGCAGCCCCAAGCAGAGCGCGTTGGATAGGTCCCTTCTCATCGCTTACACTCGGGGAGGAAGTGCTTCCTCGGAATGAATTGATGGCCCTCGTGAGCTCAGCAAGAAGGCGTTCCCGATACCATTCCCAGCCAGAGCCGCCATCCCTTCTGCATCGGGTGTGCTTCTGAGAAAGGACAGAGCAAGCTTCGTGAATCGTGGCCTCCTGTCAGATCTGATTAGTTCTGCGTGGCATTAGCACTCATTTATGGTAATGCAAATGCGGCGTGACGATCCCATTTTATTGACTGGATTGTTTTATTTACAGTCCTGTAATCCAGTTAATTGAAATGGGGGTGGGTGGGGTGGTCTGGTTAAGAAGCCATTGGCTTCCCCTGAAGGCCAGTCCTTCTCCTTCCGTCTCGGCAGCCTCAAGAGGGTTCACAAGACGCTGAGTTCACGTCTGGCCGGTTTGGGTGGCAGAGAAGGAAGTTGATAAGCGTGTGAATGTAAACGGATAGCTCCAGGGGCCACGCTGTTCCCCGGCACGGCTCCCAATGCATAAAGTCAGAGTGAGGCACTATATTCCCAGGCCTGGCGGAGCTGAAAAAGGGGGTGGGAAAAGAGAGAGCAGGGTCTGGATCGGGGATTCTGCCCCCAGTGAGCGCATACTCTCCTCCCTTCCTCCTGAGGCTGCGCGCAAAGGGTGCGGCCGGCGCCAGGAGTTGGAAAGAGGCAAAATAAAATACAGTTGTGGGCTGTATCGAGCCTGCAGACTGGGAGTCCCCACCTCCGGTTCCCTTCGTTGCACCCTTCCCCATGAGGCTCCGTCTCCGTCCAGACCGTGCGAATAGGTTCCTAGGCCGGTTGAGTTTAGTCGTTGGACTCTAGCTTGACATGGTTTGTCAAGGTTTCTCATTAGAATCCTGCTTAGGCCCCCAAATTTGGGCCCAATCTGAGCCTGGGCCCAGTGAAGCCAGGCAGGCCTGGTGTGTGTGTGTGGGGGGGGGGGGATTCCTCCCTGCCACATCGCAAGGCTCTCTAAGAGCAGGAAGGTACAGTATCCTAATAAACCCTTTCCCCTACAAGTTGGTCATCCCCATGCAGTGCATATCCATATCCTGCAAAGAGAGCTTTATCCCTGAAAGAGCGAGTCCAGTCCCGCTTTCTAGCCCGCCGACTGCCGCTCTCGTTCCCCGCCCGCAGCTCCGCTCGCCCTTCAGCGGACACGCGCCACTGAAGCAGACAGCGAGGGTGGAGTTCCGCATGTGTGAGAGCCAACCTCTCGAAGCTGAAGCCAATCGATGCAGCCCTATTGATGGAACCTAGTGGCAGGGAACGATGCGCGTGGTACGTCTCTTGGCTTTTAAAAGAGCCACGAGCAATTTGGGCAGCGCGCCTTGTCGGGAGCCTCAGCCATTTGCAACCGGGCTTTGTTTGGCAATGGCAAGGGCACTTAGGAACCCAAGTGGTTAATTGTTACTCGAAAGCTACGACCCTTTCATTAATAATAATAATAATTATTATTATTATTATTATTATTATTATTATTAGCAAGCATTTTATATAGCACAAGCAATGTACCTGGTGCTTTACAAAGTAATTTAATAGACACAGTCCCATCCCTCGGTTTTACAATCTGAGAGACGGAGGGGGAGACGAAGGAAGGGGAACAGAGGGAGTGACAAGGAGTGTAACATTCACGAGGATGCGAGGTCCCAGGTGCACGTGCTTGGCTTAGTTACATCGAGAATGATGGCTGGTTGGTCCATGTGGTGAGGATATGAGTACACAGACCTCAGGTAACAGAATGTACTGGATGGAGGGGATCAGCAGGAGTTAGGAGAGGGGAGCGAGGAGTCGGGGAGGGCAGAGCGGAAGAGGTGGGTCTTGAGGAGGGATTTGAAGGTACGAAGGGAGGGGTGGACGTGGGCAGGGAGGGAGCTCCAGGCGTGGGGGGCAGCTAGGGAGAAGGGACGAAGGCGGTTAGGGGAGCAGGGGAGGTGTGGGAGGGCGAGAGAGAGGACAGAGGAGGAGCGGAGTTCACGGACTGGAGTACGGAGGGAAATTAGCGCAGAGAGGTAGGGGGGAGCAAGGTTGTGAAGAGCTGTCAACAAGTGATTTGCAGAATTGCCGACTGCCCTGGCCACTTCTGTCTGGCCTGCGGCACTTCCTCTTGGCCCCCTTTCAGTGTGGCCCACCTTGCCTTTGGCCAGGCCCATAATCCCACTGAGGGAGCCAGGAGGAAGTGCGGCAGGTCCGACAGAAGTGATCTGTGTGGGGAGGCGAGAGTCTCTTACGTGGGTCAGGGTGGAGCCAGAGCCGGTGCTCTGGGCGGCAAGGGGGCAGGGCCTGGAAAGCGCACCCAACCGGGCAGGGCAGGACCTGCCAACGCCAACAGACCTTGGCCAGGCTTGCTTGGCGGATCTAGCCCCTTTGTCTTTCAGTGTGACACGGCCCTGGTAAAGTCTGGCCCATTTCCCCACCACTCCCTCCCCTAGCACCCCCCTTGCCCAGCCTCCCCAGTTACTGCCCCTCCTCCCCTACCTTCCCTTGAATCCCAGCACAGAGAGAGCTGCTCTGTCCAGCGTGCTGGGGGTGGGAGTTGGGGGTGCAGAATGAGAGCTACGCAGCCCGGGGAGCAGGGGGGTGTGTGGTGTGTGTGTGGAGCTGGGAATGGTGATTCTCAAAATGGCAATATAGCTCCTGAACCAAAAAAGGTTCTCCACCGCAACCTAGACAATACAGAGCTCGTACTAACTGATCTTCGCTTGGAGTGTCAGGCTCCAGGAGATCCCAGAAAAGATTTTTATTTTATTATTTTATTTATATAGTGCCAGCCGTGTACCTGGCACTATACAATCGGACATCAAGTGCACTATGGGTGTCTTTAGATGGACCACCCCTGGGCCTGATCTGGAGGGTGGCCAGCCCTGCATCCCCCCGCACACAGGCCTGACGGCACCAGGTTTAAACGGACCCGGCAGCTGCTTCAGCCCACAGTCCCCCTGCACAGCACCACCCCCACCCCCCCGGCACCATAGAGCTATGGGTGGATTGGTGCGACGGCTGCCGCTCTAGGCTGCCACCCACAGCTCTATGGTGTTGCCCTGGCGGTGCAGCTGTCCGCTGAGTAGATGGACCGCAGCTCCGCCTCTGTCTGGTGCCCTAATTTTGAACTGCCCGCTCTGCTGGCGGTGCTCCAGGATGTGGCAGAGCTGGGTAGTTCCTGCTCTGCTTCTGCTCCACCTTCACGCCTTTAAACTGATGGCCCGCCCAGAGGTAAGGCAGAGCAGAGCTGTGGGTGCAGTCAGTGTAAAGGCACCCTCTGTGTCTGGCTGCCCCCTGGGCCAAACATTAGGAAGGGTTTTCTAACTACCAGCAGGGACCCGTGTTGCTGCCCAAGGGGGACATGTACGGAAGGAGGGGTCTCTGACTACCAGAAGAATTAGGCAGTGGAATCATTTGCCAAAGGAGGTTGTCGAGGCCCTGCCATTGGGGGCCGTAAAAATAAGTGACACAGACCTCTCTCCGGGATGGCATGGGTACCGTGGGGCCTGCTTCATAGCGGGGCTGGACCAGATCACTCTTGGGGTTCCTTCCAACTTTATGGTTCTGACCCAGAATGCTGCAGGGAACTCCTCTCCTCGCACTCCAAGGGAGGGAGGGCTTCATGTGGGAAGAGGAGCTCTGCAGACATCTCATTTTTCTCCCGCACAACAATCTCCTCAGCTCCCAGATTTCAATGTTGGTAAGTTGAGTCCAGGAATGGCAAGTGGAGAAAACATGGCGATGCTAGCGGGCGGGTCCTTCTCCCCCACCCACCCCCGCCAAAAGGACCAGTCCCTCAGAACCACGGTCTTCAGGCTTTTCCTTATGGATTTCCATGATTTGCAGGGCTGGGAAGGCATCATTTTCTTCCCCAGCTTGTAGGAGACGATGAATCTCTCCCTTGTGAATTGTTGTGCACTTCCCTGAAGCTGCCACTGTCAGAGACAGGATACTGGGCTAGATTAGGGGTAGGGAACCCCTGTGGGGGTGCCACTTTGGAAATTAATACAAGCTCCATCAGGAGTTGGGGACAGCTCAGGAAGAGGAGAGTCCAGACCATGGCTCCATCCCCTCTCCTTGAGTGTACGTCCTCTTTGCTCCCTTACCCTGAGCTTAGTCTTTCATTGGTTTGGGGTAGAAACTAGATTCAGGGACCAGATCCGGGAACTGGAACGACACCAAATTAAAAACTAGCTGGGGGCTGCATCCTCCCTGAGCTGGAGGATCCCCCACCCCTGGGCTAGATGGGCCATTGGTCTGACCCTGTCTGGCACTGGTTGTACAATGCTGTAAGAGCAGTCCATCTCTAGGATTCCTGTACCTGTGGTTTTCCTCTGCATCTCGGAAGTCCATCGCTTTCCACTCAAAAGCCCCGTATTACAGGGAAGTCCTGCAAGTCCCCCAAGCATCCAACTGATGCTGAACTCTAGTGTTCTGTTTTGTTTATTTATTTGAATGTCTACGTTGCCCTTCCCAGAGTATCAGGGTGGCTTACAATACATCAAAACATTTTAAACGAATTTTTAAAAAACTCATAAAACCCCACCCAACCCCAACACCACCCACCCCCTCACCCCTATCCTCGCCTGCCGAATGCCTTTTCAAATAAAAAGGTCTTGCACCGCCTCCGGAAGGCGCTCAGGCCTAGGTTCAAACGGACCTCGGGGGGTGCAGAAGGGAGTTCCAAAGCACTGGGGCAGCGACCAAGAACGGCCCCTCTGCGAGCCCTTGTTGGCTGAGGAAAGCGAAGTCCCATTGAGAACAGCTGACACATCCCATTGCTAGGGCGGCTCTTGCAGTTGGCAAGTGCCTTTTATGTGAATAAATCAGAAGCGGAGAGTTGCACGATAACACTAGATTCGCATTTGCCTTTGCCCTGGGACACCTGACGTTAAAAAAGGAATCCGCCGCTCCTCATTACCGTTGCGGAGTTTTAACCTTAAATCAGCTCAGCCGCGGATTCAACCCAAATCTGACTGCAAATGAATCTGCAAGAGAGCCCCGTCGCACCCCGTCCTTTTCCTGGAAAGAACTCTCTGGAGCGGAAAGCCCTTTGCCCTCCTTTTGCATGAATCTGCACTCTTTGTGCCTGGAGCTTTATCGCAACCATTCTGGTTTGCAAATGAAATGCTGCTCACTGAAGTTTCTCTTTGAGAGAGCAGCAATCGTCACAGAATCCAAGTATCGGAGTCCGACATTTTCTTTGCAGCTGAAGACTGGACTGTATTTTTGCACATGGTTGTTGTGCATTTGAAAGAATCCGGCAGGCCCAAGAGCCTGTGACGGGGGTGGGAGGAAGGGCCCTGGTGCAGCTTTCTCCGCTGCTGTTGAGAGGAGGAGAGGGCTAGCAGTGGGATTAGAAGAGGAGGGGGTGCGGCTTCCTACCTGCCTCCGACCACAGAGCCCACCTCTTTGCTTCCCAGAGTTTGTTGGGGCGGGGCTTATCAGAGTGGGGGTGGGGCTTGCCATTACGCAAGGGGGTGGGGCCTAGCAGCCTAAAGGAGTACTGGGTGATTGGGCAGCCTACTTCCCCCCCCCCCCACAAAGCACTCAAGGGGAAGGGGGGGGAGGGCCACCATTTCATCTTCTGCAGAAACCTAGCTTCACCCCTGGAATCAGGCTGCTTCTGGGCAGAAGCCCTTCCCTTTATTTAGTAAGAACATAAGACGTGCCCTACTGGGTCAAACCAATGGTCCATCTAGCCCAGCATCCTGTCTCCGACAGCGGCCAATCTCGGTCGCTTGGAAGAAGCACCCAAGAGGTCACAATGGGGTGATTCACTCCCAGCTCACGACAGTAAGAGGTTACATTCCCCAAACCTACCTGGCCAATAGCTGCTAATGGACCAATCCTCCAGAAACGTATCCAACCCTTTCTTGAACCCAGTTATACGACTGACCTTGGCCACATTGTCATGGCAACAAATTCCACAACTTAATTGTGCGTTGAGTGAAAAAAAGACTTTCTTTTTGTTTTAAATCTGCTACCCGTTAGTTTCATGGAGTGTCCTCTAAGTCTCGTACTACTTGAGAGGGTAAATAACCGTTTCCTACTAACCTGTTCCACACCGCTCATGATTATACACACTTCTATCATATCCCCTATCGTTACTTTCCTTGTGAGACGTCACAGCGTGACTCGTCTGAAAAAATGGTGATGCCTAGAGGCCAAGAAGCCATGGATTAAAATGCCAGAAAGGCAGGTTTAGGTTAAATATTAGGACTGTTCAAAGTTGCCTGGGGGAGGCCAAGGCATTTCCTTCCATGGAAGTTGTCCAAGGAAGACCAGACAGGCATCTGCCAGGATGTAGACACATGACCTTAGGAGCTGGAGGTGATGAATTTGGGTTTGAGAGTCCATTTGATCGTTGGGCCTAGGAAGGCTAACCCCGTGAAAATCCTATTGTAAGAGATGGAGACAAAGTTGTTCAGAGGTCTCTTTTTTCCTGGACTAACTTCTGTTGGTGAGAGTCCTCAAGCTTCCAGTCCGTACAGGGCCCTCTCCTTAGATGACGCTCACCGACTCTCTCCAACAGAAGTTGGTCCAGGAAAAGAGATCCCAATGTTGTCTCCATCTCTTAACATTTGAAACCAACATGGCAGCCATTTTCTTTCTTGACCAGGAATGTGGAACCTCCAGCCCAGAGGAGAAATGCGGCTTGTGGCTGGTTGTTATGTTGCCCCTTTCCAGTTCCTGGCTCTGACCCCTGGATCTGGTTCCTACCCCCAAATATTGAAAGGCTGAGCTTGGGGGAAGGGAGCAGAGAGGAGGGCAGGCACACGAGGAGAGGGGACAGATCCATGGCACAGGTCAACAATCTAGATGCTGCTCTTCCTGAGCGCACCCCTTAAGCACCCCCGCCCCAACATCTGTTCGGCGGTCAGAGCTTGTACTCGTTCCGAGTGACTCCTGGGAGGGAAAAGGTTCCCCGCCCCCGATCTAGACTTTATGCTAGGCACCTGGGAGAGGGCTTTAGCAGGGCCAGATTTAGGATTTTAGCGCCCCATGACAACCCAAGCTGCCCACCCCCCGGAGCTCCGGTGCACGCCATCTGAGGCAGGGAGGGTGACAAGGATGGCACCCAGCGGTCGGCACCACCACAGAGTGGGTTTGGGGGCAGAATGGGGCTTCTCCAGGTGGAGATGGATGGGGGAGGTTCCCCCTCCCTCCGGACTGCGGGGGGGAGGCAGTGCAGTTGCAGTGAGGGCAGGGAAAGGGGTTTCTGTAACCAGGCGGACATGGAGAACAAAAGCCTCAAATCTGCTCTCTCCCCCCCCCACCCTCAAATCTGGTGCCCCAGGCAGGTGCCTATATTGCCTGCCCCTAAGTCCTGCCTTGGGCTTCAGGTCAATCGGCTCAATGTAGAGTTACTGAAGGTGAAGGACAATGGGGGCAGACCCACAATTACCTTATTTGGCAGTGGTTCTCTTCTGGGTTTTTTTTTGTGGCGCGGCCCCACTTTGAGACTTTAAAATGTAATCCTGTGACCCGAGATGGGAACGAAAGCATTCAAATATCATTTGGGATTGTGGCCCCGCCTGCAGCTAGCCTGGCTCCACTTGGGGTCCTGACACCCACCCACCCCAGGATGGGAATCTCTGTCATATAGAGATCAAGACCAAGTCGTTCATGTGATCTCTTTTAGCGGACCGACGTCTGCAGCTGGGAACGTGCAAGCTTTCCGGCCCCATGAGGCCCTTCCTCGGAGAAGTAAAAAAGTCAGAATTAACTAACTAACCGGGAGATCAAGCAGCATGCTCAAAAAAGGCCCCAGCCTGTCGTCCTTTTTGCAAAGACTCCCTGGCAAGACCAGGCGGTGGGAAGAAAAGGTTTGAGTGGTTTTGTATAGATGCCTGGCCAGGCAAAAGCAGGCTGTTTACTTCTTTTGTGGAGAGGGAAGGAGAACTGTGCGGAAGAGAAAATGGAATGAAGGGGGAAATATCTCCCTGGGAGACTTCAGCACGGATTACCTTTAACTGTGATTGGTGGAGAGGAGCTGGGGCAAAGAGGAGACCCAGGAGGGAGCTGTTCCCAGCTGGCATCATTGAATCTCTTGGTCCCTTCCCCAGTCTTCTGTCTGAGGCAAGGTGGCTACTTACACCTACAGGAGTGAGAACGCAGTGGGTACGCTGCACGCACTCCTTAACACCCAGCTCAGCAATGCTTTACATTGCAATTTGATGGGCTCTTTTACTGCCCGGTAAACTAGTAACAGGATGTCCGAACAAGAGATGTGCAGAGGAGCGGGCCAAATCTTGTGTTTCTGATTGCTATTCTGGCTTCAGGGCCAATTTTTGTGTTTTGTCTCAACATTTTGGGACCTGCTACAGTTGGTTGGGACGTAGGCAAGCAAGAGAGTGTATAGCCTGTAGGGATGGGAAAATCAGAATGGGATTAATCCTATTCACCTGATTTTTATTGCTTCGGATTCATCTGATTTTGGTGCAAGAACCGGACTCGGCTGCAGGACCTGGCAGGAATTGGCGGGAACCGTTCTTGAATGGTTCTGCTCTTTCCTGGCTGGGAGAACCCAGCGTGTGGTGCTGGGGGAGTTTCCATCTTCCCCCCGGGGCCCCACGTGTGGGGTTCCGCAGGGTTCCATCTTATCCCCTCTCTTGTCCAATGTGTACATGCAGCCTTTGGGGGAGTTTGGCGTACGGTGTCATCAATATGCTGTGACACCCAGCTATAGCTCTCATTTTCATCGGACTCAGGCCCGGCCGTCTCTGTGTTTATCCGGTGTTTGGTGGCTGTGGGGGACTGGATGGGGGCGAGCTGCCTGAAGTTAAATCCCGACAAAACGGAGGTGATGGTGGTGGGGAAAGCCGAGGGAGTGGTGGCCGCCATCATTGATGGGGTCCGTCCTGCCCTGGTATCTCAGGTTCGTAGTATGGGTGTGCTCCTGAACCCACAGATCCGTCTCGGTGTCCAGGTGGCGGCTGTGGCGAAGGGGACATTTCGCCAGTCAGGCTTAGGCCGTATGTCTCGGCCACGATTGTCCATGCTTTTATTACCTCGAGACTGGACTACTGTAACGCGCTCTACGTGGGGCTGTCCTTGGGGCTGGTTCGGAGGCTGCAGCTGGTGCAGAACAAGGCAGCTCGTCTCCTAACGGGGACGGGCCGATGCGAGTACATTACACCAGCGCTTCGTTCTCTGCACTGGCTGTCAGTAGTCTTCCGGGCCCAATTCATGGTGTTGGTGCTGACCTTTAAAGCCTTAAACGGCCTGGGCCCCGCCTACCTGCAGGACTGCCTCACTCCCCGGGTCCTGGATTGGCCCCTGCGGTCGGCGGGGGGTGCCCTCTTCGCGGTCCCCCGGGTTTCTCGGGTGTCGACCTTGAGGAAGGCGTTCTCTGTGGCCGCGCAGCAGCTGTGGAACTCCCTCCCGTTGGAGATCCGTTTGATTACCGACCTCCCCTCTTTCCGTAGACAATGTAAGACCTGGCTGTTCCGCCGGGCCTTTCCCGAGGGAGATGGGGTGGGGTAGGGAGTTGAATTGTTTTTAATTCAATTTTAAAACTTGTTGTTAGCCACCCCGAGATGCTTTTAGCAGGAGGGGGGCGGCATACAAATTTTATTATAAATAAATAAATTAATTAACCAATATGCCTTGTATTGCCCATTGAAATAAATAGGTTTGGTTTTTCATTGATTTCAGTGGGAAAAAATGTTTCCCACTGAAGTCTGTGAGGGGAAAAAATACAAACCGATTCAAATTCGAAGCAGTTGAATCCGATTCCAATTTTCCATTTGATTTCCCATCCCTAATAGCCTGTGTGTGTGTGTGTGTGTGTGTGTGTGTGTGTGTTTGTAGGCGCACACACATGCACAGGTGGTGACCTACATCAAAACTTAATCAACTAGGGCATTTTTTTGTTTGGAATACAGCAGCTGAAAGGGGCTTTGTTCATGTGTGTGTGTTGTTATCTAAACCCGAATGCACAACCTTAGTTAGAACAGAGGCCTCTCTATGCATGGGCACAGATCCCTCTGACATGTTCACCTGCAGTATCTTTCTCTGAAGCATCTCCAAGTACTTTACAATGGTGACTGGGTAGCATTATTATGATTAGGCCAGAGGGACCAGAGGCACAAAATGCTTCTTTGCCAGGGTTATACAGCGAGGGGCTGTCGGAGCCACGTATGGGGGCTTTGCTGTTAATGTCCGTGGGTCCAGAAATGATTGGGGAGGGCTCCTACCTGCATCTTTGGTCTTAGGAGCCCCCTGACAAGTTGAGATATCCACCTTCAGATCACCAGGCTGTGCAGGCAACGCTCCAGGGGCGTTTGAGGCAGGAAAGATCTTTGAGACACTAGCAGGTTGGGGAGGAGGAGATGGGAGCTTGCAGAATCCTGTGGCTGTGTCAGAAGAATAACTTTCCCAAACATTTTGGGGGGACACTGAGGGGAGGTGCTGGGGGAATGCCAAGGCACACCCCTGCTCGGACTGATCTGTGCTAAGAAAGAAACTCTGTCCCTTCTCCCCTGTCCCAAGGAGCAACCGGGGTGGGGGGTGGCATCTCCCTGCCTGGGCTGCCTGCCCAGCTAAGGCTACTCGCCGTGCAAAGTCAGGCAGCCTGAGTTATCAAAGATTTAGCGAAGGATGGGGCTGTTGTTGGCTCCCATACCTCTGACTTTGTGAGGGGTGCTTTATCTCGGGTCCTCCATGATAATGACCCCCATGGACCGGATTCATTGCCACACACGAAACATCTTCCCCGGTCCTCCCTCCCACGGCCAGAATTTGTGGGGCCCGTGGCCTCGCCTCCTCAGGACGTGTTTGGGGCCTTACTGGGAGAGAATTGAGGCCTGGCCTGTTCCCTGGCCTGGTGACAACAGGAGCCAGTGGGGGGGGGGGCGGCCCTGGAACTAGAGAAAATAGCGGGGTGGTCGCCCCGTAAGGCCAATTGTGCCCCCTTCTGCCCGCCTGCTTTGCCTCTCCCATTCGTTTCACGGGCTCCCATGCTCTCTGGAAGGCTGCGCTGCCTTGACCCAGCTGTTTGCCTCCATTCCTGCGAGTTATTGATCCTCCGGGTGTTTTTAGGACCCACCCCTGGTTCCCCTCAGTGAGTGTTTTTAGACAGAACCAGGGGTGGGGGCATCCTGGCCCACAGCTTCTCCGGTGTTGCTGAGGCTACCCCTGGCCTGAAGCGTAGCTGCAGCATCCCGTCTGTGAGGAGACGGACTGCTGCTCTGCCCCCGGGCGGTGCTCTGTGGGTTTGGGGGCGGCCCGCTCCGCTTGCGGTGCTCTGGGACACTCCTCCTGCTCCACTCCCGCTCCGCCTCACCCCAGGGTGGCCCTGCCTTTACCCGGCTGGCCGAAGCCGGAGCAGAACAGGTGTCCATCTACACCCAAAGTATTCTCGCCTTCCTTTTTATCTCTCCCCCACCCCGAATTGTTTTTAAAATGGATTTTCTATTGTTTTCTATCCCTGTATTTGATGCTTGTGAAATGCTCCGAGCACCATTTGGCAGGGCAGGGCTATCAAAATAAATCGATGATGATTGCTGGAATGAGGCAGCTCCTCTCTTTTTTTCCCCCCTTTATTTTTTTCGCCCCTTTCCTCGTTTTCTCCCTCTCTTGCGAGTTTCCTTTCTCGTCTCCTGTTCCTGGCCCCCCCCCCCACTGTCTCTTCACCCCAGGCCTCTCGCCAGCTCCTGTCTAATCCTCGCCTTTCCGCACACCTGTCCCTCGGTTACTCACAGAAGTGGCTGATGCTGTTGGCATGAGCTCCTTGCAGCGAGGAAGGAGGAGTTGCCTACTCCCAGGAGTGGGAGGAAGCACTGAATCCAGCTTTGCGCCGGCACACCACAAGGATGCCCGGTTTGGGGCGTGGGTGTAGGTGGGATTGGCCAGGGCGCTGGGGTGGGGGGGCAATCCCTCCCACCCAGGCACTTTTTTTTCTCCAACCTCCCTTCATTCAGCACGTGGGGGCCAGCGGAGGAATAAATAACCAGCTTGGAATTCCTTGCAAAGTCACTGGGTTTGGCACAAAACCCATAAATGGTAGAAAAAGGACCTTTAGAGTAGGGGTCCGGAAGGTCCGGCTCGGGGGCCAAATGCAGCCCACAGTATATGGCCCCTTTCTTGTTTGTAGATCTGGTCCTTGGGTCCAATTCCTTTCCCCAACCAAACCCTGAAAGAGAGGTCAGCGGTAAAGGAGGGCACTACGCACACAAGGCTAGAGGACGGATCCATGATCCACCCCAGCCCCCAACGTCCGTGCAGCTCTCCGAGCTTGTACTCCCTTTCAAGGTGGCCATCCTGGGCGGGAAAAGCTTCCCTGCTTTAAAGAGAATGCCCAGTGTTAAACCCCGAGATCCTGTTTCCGAGATTAGCGTTCCCCTCCCTGGTGCAGCGCGTTGTACCTGCAACCCTGCCGTTGATTCCCAACCTGAATCCCCCAGTTCCGTTGGCCTGTTTTCAAGAAAGCAAATTTTCCAACCGGGTGCTTTTAGACGGACGGCAGCTCCGGTTCTGCTCGCACCAGCCTGCTTCACCCCTGGGTTAGCTGGTCCATGTAAAGGCACCCCGCCGGATGTGCACGCAGAGCAGCCTGTGCCAGAGCATCCTGAAGCGCCGGCGGCAGAGCAGGCCAACCGAACCCAGGGCACCGGTGCTGAAAGTGGAGTTGCTGTCCGTCTGATGGGCAGACCCATTCATTCTGCAGCTGCGCTCCCGGTCGGTCGGCTGTTGCCCCGGACAGCACTATGGGGCTGCAGACGCCAGGCTCGAACCCATAACTCTATGGTACGGTGCAGGGGTTGGAGGGGGGCACACAGATGGACTGGGGAACCCACTGGGTCCAGAGGGGAGGCTGGAAATGGCAGACACAGGGGTGCACCCCGGGAGCAGCTCCGCGGGTAGGCAAAAAGCACCCATGGTCCTTTTGAAGGTGACGCATCTTGAACAGGTCTGCCCTGAGGATGCTTCCCCCCCCGCCCCCGTAAAGTTCCAGAGAGAGACTCTCCCCTGCAGAAAACGTGTTTGAGGCTGAGAGTGACTTGCCAAAGGTCACCCAGTGAGTTCATGGCGGAGATGGTGTTTGAACTAGCCGGGTTGCCAGCTCTGCCCATTTTTAAGGAACGCTTTTGAAAAATACATGGGGCAGGGCTGCACTGGAACCAATGCAACCCTGAACATGTATTTTTCATAAGTATCTTTTTAAAGGGGAGGTCTGGACAGCCTCGTGCCAATGCAGCCCTGCAATCTGTATGTTTCATAAGTGTTCCTTAAAAATGGGCAGAGCTGGCAACCCTAGTTTGAACCCATGTCTTAAAGGTCCATGTCCTTGACCTTATCCACGAGGCTCCCAAACGGGCCTGTATGCAGGAGTGTTGAGCTGCATCAGGGAAGGGGAAACTTTTCCTGCCCAGGGGTCACTTTGGAAGTGAGTGCAAGCTCCGAGGGACTCAGGAGGCAGGAGTGCGCCGCTCGGGAAGCTGAGGATCCAGTCCCCCCGTTCTTCTTCTTATTATTATTATTAACAAACATTTATATAGCGCCAGCAGTGTACCTGGTACGTTCTTGTGTACAACGTACTTTCATCTCGGCTCCCTTACCCTGGGCTCAGTTGTTCAGAAAGTGGATCCAAGGCCCAGATCCAGGAACTGGAACGGGGCCGAATAAAAACTAGCCGGGGGCCACGTTTGGCCCCTGGGCTCGAGGCTCCCTTGAGCGACAGGTTTTGGCTGCCCCCGTTGAAAAACAAAGGGAAGTCCTGCTAAATAGGTGCGGGGAGACCTTCCCGCATCGTTATAATATGCGGGGGAAAGAAAAAAGCGCTGATCTGGATGTGGGAATGGGCTGACAGTCTCCATTGTTTGCATCCATGAAGCAGCGGCCGTGGGGTGGCCATATCTCCCTTTTAAACGAGGATGCTTTTGCAAAATACATGGGGCAGGGCTGCACTGGCACCAATGCAGCCCTGCAACATGTGTTTTTCATAAGCGTCCTCTTTGAAAGGGGAGGCACGGCCACCCTAAGCGGCCGGTTGCAGACAGGTGGGGTTTGCAGCCCAGAGAGGACTTGGGGCGAGTGGCGGAGCGTGGGCCTAGACCCGAGAGAGGAGGCGGCCATGCAGCAAGGAGGGGAACAGCAGTTCCCTACGCTGTGCTATTCAGAGTCTGCAGCGTTCCCGAGGAACCCCTGTAGGAGCCTGGCATATCAATGCCTTGAGCCTTTGAGACCAGTTCAGTCCCACGGAGCACAAAACCAGCAGGCCTCCAGCCCAGTTCCGTGTGCCTCATGGGCAGGAGAATAGAAGCTTGCCGCTCAATAGAGCACCCCGCTCCTCCCCGCCCCTCACCCCTGCTGGTGTTCGTAGCCATAGCGCCACAATGAACATTAGCAGGGGCGAGCCGATCCCCCGCCCTGCTTGGAAACCCTCCTGCCTCAAGCGGGGTCAGGCCCGCGGATTTTAATTATCTTCCCATGCAACGATGGCGAGAGGCGGGCAGGATTGCACTGATTTTATTTCCATTGAATTTGTGGCCAGGCTGCTGGATGGGGATTATTGATTGGCTCTGCTTTGCAGGGGGAGCAACAAACAGACAGAGAGGAGGGTGGGTTGGAACCGTGGGCCTGATCCTACTCTTGATCGCACTAGCATAAAACCACACTAAATCTGCGTGCTGCGGTATTTGCTCCTGGATGAGACCCTATAGAGCCGTAGTAGCTTCATACAGAGAATTTCTGCTCATTACTCCTACATCTGTCTCGGTAGCAGCGACACCGTGAAAGTGGGAACTGGTTCCCCCCCCCGCCCCCTTCCATATTATTACTGGTGCCAACTGTGATGGGGGGGGGGGGGGGGACAGGCTAGCTCTCTGCCTGTCCCAGCAAGTCCCATTGGAAAAGGTAGATCTAGCAAGGAGAAGAACCAGGGGAGCTGGAGCGGGACAAGGATTTAGTGAGATTCAAAGAAGGATTGCATGTTAATATGGGCAGCCAGGCTACCCAGAACTGTAACAGGGGATGCCGTCAGATTTTCAGGCAGAGAGGAATATATTAAAAATCTGTCCATGCTTCAGAGATTAATACACTCGTTAACTATTAGGAATTGGGGTGCAATCCTCATGGGGGGTCATATTACCCCATAGCTTCCTCCCATGGGGTTCTTACCAGTGTGGTGTAATGGCTGAGTGTGCAGGGGGGGACCCCAGTTCACCTTAGCCAGAAACTCACTGGGTGACCTTGGGCGAGTCACAATATTCTCTCAGCCTAACCTACCTCACAGGGTTATTGTGAGGATTTTAAAATGTTGTTAGTTCTATGTAATGTGCTCAGAGTGTCATGGCAGGAAGGGCGCTCTATGAAAATAACGACAATGATGATGATGATTCTCTAAAGCACCGGTGGGCAAGCTTTTTATTGCGGTCAACTGAGGCATCTGGGGACCCTGCTCTCTACCCATTCTTGCAAGAATGTGTATTAGTCCAAACAGCCAAAACCAGATTCACAGGTGTAAACTTTTACATTTTATAACTTTTCTATTATAACTCTGGTCTGTGTGTTTATATTATTGTGCTCAGTGTTTCACAAGGATGAAAATGACACCAAACATGACTGATCTGTTAGACCTGAAACGGTTAAGTGCATGGTAGCCAATCCACACTGACAGTGATTGGTTACTGAGTGGTATCCGTTCATTAATTAACGGTTTAACCAATTCGACTGCATTATTACCGCTTTTTACTGCTGGTTGTTTGACTACGTTTGCCATTTTCCTGTCCATTCCACCGCTACTGGCTAGTCCCCTTTGCCCATCATTCCTTTCCTGTTTGCCCCCAGACCCTGGTTTCAGGTTTAACTCTGTTTCCTATTGGCTACCTGGTTTGAACCTGCTGAATGCAGCAGATGCAGCAGTAAACCAGAAACGATGGAATGCAGAAAAACGGTAAATTTGTTACACCGTAAATTGGTTCTGTGGTATTGTTAAAGCGATATTAATTAGATATTTTGGTTAATTAGTTATCTGCTGTGGCAAGCAGTTACTGGTCAGTTAACTGATTAGCTCTCTGGAATTTCAGTTACTAACCAGGATTACATAATTAGTGCTCTGTTTAATAATAATAATTCTTTAATTGTATTTATTTATATAGCACCAGCAATGTACCTGGCACTGTACAATCCACAGTCAGAGACACGTCCCTACCCCTAAGGGACTTACAATCTGAGAGACAAGGGAAGGGGATATGAGGGAGAGGGAAACATCAGGAAAGACAAGAGTACAGTCATGAGGTTGAGAAGTTGCAGGCCCATGTGCTTTGCTTAATTACAGGGAATTAGGTTCTGAGTGAGGGGGAAAGGATGCAGTATCACTCATGACAAGCTAGGGAAAGCCTGACGGATGAGGTGGGTTTTCAGGAGGGATTTGAAAGTTGGGAGGGAGCAGAGGGAATGTATCCAGGGAGGGAGTACAAGGCTTGAGGGGCAGCAAGGGAGAAGGGGTAGAAACATTTAGAGGAGCAAGGGGTTTGCGAGCAGGCGAGGGTGGGGGCAGAGGAGGAAGCTCCCGGGCAGGAGTGTGGCAGGATACAAGAGCGGAGAGATACCGGGGAGCAAGGCCATGAAGAGCCTTGAAGGTGAAGACCAGGAGTTTGTGCTGAATGTGTTCCCGTTCTCTGTTTCAGTTCTATGATTTTCATCAGGGATAGTGAACCTTGGGCCCGGGGGCCAGATGCAGCCCCGTGACTAGTTCCTTTCTGGCCCTTTTCCAATTTCTGGATCTGGACCCTGGATCTAATGCCTACCCATAAACACTGAAAACCCGAGCTTGGGGCAAAGGAGCAGAGAGGAGGGCAGGCACACAAGGACAGAGGACAGACCCACGGCAGAGATCCATGATCTGGACACTCCTTTTCCTGAGCGCACCCCTTAAGCACCCGCTCTCCTAATATCGATTCAGCCCTCGAAACTTTTACTAATTTTCAAAGTGGCCCCTGGAAGGGAAAATTTCCCCCACTCCTGATCAATATGCCATGCCTATTGGAATTACAGGATTTTTTAAATTTTTTTTTACACAATACATAGCCTATTCCCAACTTAGTTATTTATATTTTATCCCACTTACCCCTTAGGCTCAGGGTAGCTTACAATTCTTTAACTTATTAACTAATTAACTCAACTCTTAATCCTCAAAACAACCCTGTGAGGTAAGTTAGTCTGAGAGATCTGTGACTGGCCCAGATTCACCCAGTGAGTTCATGGCTAAGGTAAGTCTTGAACCAGAGCCTTCCCCTACCTCCTGGTCCACTACACCACACTGGCTCTCTAGCTTGGATTATCTCTATGATTATCTGGCACTGATAATCATAAGCATGTCCCATTACATAAATCATAGCCTCCTGTCCTACATCTGTTGTCGAGAATATGACAAATGAGTAGATCTGCTCAGTAGAGGAAACAGAGATATCTTAACGCCCGGCACTGTGACAAAGGGTCAAACTGTCTTTTGGCGTTAATAGGAAAAACTCCATTCGGTCCTCTCAGGGGATCTCTGAGGTATTTTGAGGAACCTAGCAGCAGAACGGACTCCCATAGAGATAACAGTTCTTTTGCCAGACACAGTCATCCTCATATTTGTGGTGGTCTCTTTTTTTCCAGTCAAGTCGTGGGTTTTTAGGCTGGGGTTAGCTGATATCCTTTAGCCTCTTAGTTGGCTCAAATACCCTTTGGCTGAGGATAGTTGGCCCAGGAGCAGGGGAACTGAGCATGTTAACTAACCCCTTCAGGGATATTTCCCCTTGCTACTGCCCCCTAGTAGCCTCTGGCACTGGTGGACTGTGGTGAGGGAGGTCCATAGACGGATGAGGAGTGGGCTGAGCCTCTACATGAAGCGGATGATCTCCTTCTCCTCGTGAGTCTGTGGGGAACAGCAGGAGGTAGGGCCGAAAGAGTTTTCGAAAGACCAGAGTATTGCTTACCCTGCTTTTGCTAACCTGGCTCCATCAGTAACCAAGCAATTATGCTGACAACACGGCCCCCCTTTCAAATCCCAGCCTCCCTGTCCCTTTAGCTGCGCGGTGGCGGTGCTAGTCAGCATAAGTAATGAAATGAGGTCATTAACAACATGCCTTGGGATCGGGCTGTGTAATCTGGCAGCCGGGATATTTTTACTGAATCGTGCTGAGCTGTAAACATCCGAGATGACTTGCCAGTCTGCCTGGCAAGCTTACGCCGAATTCCGTGGAAAGTTGCGATGCTCTATCTGCATCTTCGTCTTGGCAGGGGCAAGGGGAGGAAATTGCCTGGCACCTGTTCTCGCATCCTTCTTGGATCGTGTGAGTTTTCCCAAGTTTGGCAGCCTCCTTGACCTACTTGTGTCATAAAACCATACGCCTAGGATGTGCTACCCCAAACACTGAAGAGAGGACCAGCTGCCCTGGGGAGCTGAATGATGTAACCGTCACATAGAAAGGCCCCGGTTATCTCTGCATCCCTTTATGATGATGATTACTAACCTTGAGGCCTCGGTAATTGCTATCCAGTTGCTTCTCCGGGTCATTGGCGTCTTCAGGGCAGATGTTTCGTAGGGTTGGAGAAATCAATATCGACGTTTCTCCCTTTGGCCTGACGGTCATTTCAAATGTAAAAAATTGTTGCTTATGGTTTCCCTTGCCAAAGCGCTTGTAGATTTATTTATTTATTTATAAATAAACGGACGCCGGATGTAACAAGAGCGCAGCAACGTGTGCTTGCCCCTGTGTTACCAGACAGGAGGACATAAAGGAGCTGAAGTGTAAATATTATTGGTTTCTTGGGTTTATTTCGTTGGCTTCGTCACGCAATTGACTTTAGGGCTCAGGGTTCTTTTAGCTAATTAAAGCAGCCTTGACAAGTACAAAGTTGGAACCTGGAGCGGTTGGGGTTTGATCGACGGCTGTTGCCAATAAAAGCTCTGTTACCTATTGCTGGCACATTCCTGCTTCTCCCGCTCTTTGCCCTGACCCCAAACCCGTTTGGCCTTCTGTGGGGATTTTACAACAAGAGTTTTGCATCATTCATGGGCCCAATTCTCCTCTGATTTACATCTTGCAGTCTAATGAGATGCCCATGATGTTAATTGCGGCTGAGGATGGTGGGGTTGGAAGAAAGATCTGAGTTGTCTCAGTTGCCTTTGTCTCTGGGAGAGCGAGCTATCCAGCTGCTAGGTAGTGCAGAGACGAAGGTCCTTCACTTAATGGATGACTTTATTGGACTTTGGTTCAAACCTAAGGGTGCCACCCGTCCGAACTGGGCATGTATGACCTACATGCCAAAGGTTGAGAAACTAGGGTGCTATGGGGCTGTGTTCTCTGGGGCTCTATGAAAGTCTGGGGTGAAACCTCTATGGTGTGTGTGTGTCTGTTCTATAGGGCTCTGTGAAGCCATGGGGTACCTGTTCTATGGTAGCTCTGCAGAGCTGGGAGGTGTCTGTTCAAGGGGGCTCTCTGAAGCTGGGGGATGCCTGTTCTTTGAGGCTACAGGGCGTCTGGTTTATGGGGCTCTGTGGAGCGATGGGGTGTCCCTCCCAGCTTCGCCAAGTCGCTTAGTGCCTGTTCTGTGAGACTATAGGGTGTCTGTCCTATAGAGCTCCAGGCAGCTATGGGGTGCCTGCTCTAAGGGGTTGGAGGGTCTGTTCTGTGGGGCTCTGCGAAGCTGTGGGGTGTCTCTTCTATGGAGCTACAAGGTGTCTGTTCTATGGGGCTCTGTGAGGGTGTGAGGTCTCAGTTCTGTGGAGCTCTGTAGAACTGGGGGACTTGAAAATAAGGTTGCGAGTTTCCAGCTTTTGTGCAAGGGTTGGTGAGTTTCACCTACGTAAGTTCCCATGGGGGCATTTCGTGCACGGAATGAAATATACCAGATGTTTAGATTTGCTGTTGTAGGTCCCTTGTATTCTGAATAGATTTCCATGGCATGGCCCGATGCTGTTTGCAGTAGAGATGTGAAGACACGTTTTCCAGCAAGCCCTTGTTCTCCTAGGGGTGTCGGTGTCCTGGGTGGTGGTGGGTTTGCTCCGGATAATTAACTGAGAGAGATCAGGCAGTTGTTTGAAAGCCAGACGAGGTGGGTTCAGGGAAGATCTGTTTCGGGGCCTGGTCGCCATCCAGCGGATGCTGGAGTTCTTTGATGATGCTGGGCTCCAGTTTGGGATGGTAGGTAACAACTAAAGGTATGCGGCTTCAGGGTTCCTTCTGTTTGTATTGTAGCAGGTTCTCTCTAGGTATTGGAGTAGTCCATTATATTATACGATCCACTTCTCTGATGGAGTGCCCTTGTTTTTATTTAACAAATTTTGTTACCCTGCTCCGGGCAGCTTGGAGCAGCTTACACACATTATTATTATTATTATTATTTTATTAACAAACATTTATATAGCGCCAGCAGTGTACCTGGCACTTTACAAGTAACAAAATAGACACGGTCCCTGCACTAGGGCTTACAATCTGAGAGACAGGAGCTGGGGGAGAGACATAGGAAGGGGAACAGAGGGAGAGACAAGGGGTCTAACATTCATGAAGATGCGAGGTCTCAGGTGCACGTACTTGGCTTGGTTACGATGAGAATGACAGCAGGCAGGTCCATGTGGCAAGGATAAGGGTAAACAGATCGTAGATATAGGAATAGTGGCTCAGCAGGATAAAGAGTCAGACAGAGCAGAGCGAAACAGGTGAGTTTTAAGGAGAGATTTGAAGGTATGAAGGGAGGGGGCAAGGCGGATATGGACAGGGAGGGAGTTCCAGGCATGGGGGCCAGCAAGTGAGAAGGGACGAAGGCGCTTAGGGGAGCAGGGAAGGCGTGGAAGGGTGAGAGAAGGGACAGAGGAGGAGCGAAGTGCACGCGCTGGAGTATGGAGGGCGATAAGTGCAGAGAGGTAGGGAGGAGCAAGGTTGTGAAGAGCTTTATAGGTGAAGACTTTATAGGTGAAAACAACAAGCTTAAGACATCACAATAAAAGAGAGGGCAATAATAATAATAATTAATAATATATAGATCTCTCTCCCCCACCCTAAACCTCATCTCCTCCGCCAAACACCTGGCAGAACCGCGAGTGCTTAGTCATGTGCCGGAAGGAAGGCCTCTGCCGGGAGGGAATTCCACAGCCAAGGGGCGGCCACTGAGAATGCCCTCCCCATAGCAGGCCCCCCGGGGGGAACTCAAGGAGGGCGCATCCGGCCCACCGCAGGGGTCTCCCCAGAGCACAGAGAGTGAAGCGATCCTGCAGGTAAGTCGGGTCAAGACCGTATAGAGCTTTATAGGGTAACACCGACACCTTGAATGGGGCTTTATGGAAATAAAATCAGTGCAATCCTGCCCGCCTCTCGCCATCGTTGCATGGGAAGATAATTAAAATCCGCGGGCCTGACCCCGCTTGAGGCAGGAGGGTTTCCAAGCAGGGCGGATCGGCTCGCCCCTGCTAATGTTCATTGTGGCGCTATGGCTACGAACACCAGCAGGGGTGAGGGGCGGGGAGGAGCGGGGTGCTCTATTGAGCGGCAAGCTTCTATTCTCCTGCCCGTGAGGCACACGGAACTGGGCTGGGAGGCCTTCTGGTTTTGTGCTCCGTGGGACTGAACTGGTCTCGAAGGCTCAGGCATTGATATGCCAGGCTCCTACAGGGGTTCCTCGGGAACGCTGCAGACTCTGAATAGCACAGCGTAGGGAACTGCTGTTCCCCTCCTTGCTGCATGGCCGCCTCCTCTCTCGGGTCTAGGCCCACGCTCCGCCACTCGCCCCAAGTCCTCTCTGGGCTGCAAACCCCACCTGTCTGCAACCGGCCGCTTAGGGTGGCCGTGCCTCCCCTTTCAAAGAGGACGCTTATGAAAAATGCATGTTGCAGGGCTGCATTGGTGCCAGTCTTTCCCCCGCAATCCATGCTGAAGACTCTAGGCAGCCAGTGCAGAGCCCGGAGCACCGGTGTAATGTGCTCACGGCGGGCTGCCGCATTCTGCACTCGCTGCAGTCTCCGGACCATCCCCATGGGTAGCCCCACCTAGAGCACATTACAGTGGTCCAATCTTGAGGTAACGAAAGCCTTGAGGTGGTGGCTAGCTCGCTCTCCGAAACCTACGGCCGAAGCCGACACACCAGATGTAATTGGCGGAACGCACTCCTCGCCACTGACCCTGCCTGGAGATCCATGTGGAGCTGCGGGTCGGGGAGCACGCCCAGACTGCGAACCTGGGGAACCAGCAGAGGGCAAGCCCGGTTGATGACGGAGGCCGTCACCTCCGCCGCCTGACCCACCAACATCACCTCCATCTTGTCGGGATTCAGCTGCAGTCGGTTCGCCCTCATCCAGTCCCCCACAGCCGCCAGACACCGGGTACGCACAGAGACCGCAGGGTCTGGGTCGGATGAAAACGAGAGGTAGAGTTGGGTGTCATCGGCATATTGATGACACCGCACCCCAAACCCTCTCATGACTTCCCCTAGCGACTGCATGTACACGTTGAACGAACGCATGCCAATATGCGTTGTCTGATTTCTGGCCGAGGCGTCAACCACACCTGCACCCTAGGAGTTCCGCGTTTTTACGTTGTAGAGCTCTATTTTATCTTTTCCATTGTATCATCATTCTTAAAACTGGCCATTAAAATCAAAATTCTAGTTCACTTTTCAGCATTTATACCCTGGAGCTGTGATCCGCCAACCACGTCCTCGGGGGTGGTCTCCCTGAAACTCCCAATGGCAGCCTTGGTATTTTTCATTATTTCTCATTTCTTACAGTTCAGATTAAGAAAGCAGCTAATGTTCCTAATGTTGGATTTGGATTAGGAAATTTGCAGAAGGAAATATTTAAATCCATGCTCCCCTCTTTAAAAAAAAACCCTTTGCTCTTCAATAATTTGTTGATTTAAAAATCCCCCTTGCCTGTCCGCTTAAAACCTCTCCATTTAGGCCCTAAACGACTTGACAGGATCCTTTCAAATAGCTGCCAACCCCCTTTGGGGATTTGTTTGCCTACATTCAAAATGTCATCTCCAAAACTCAGAGTCCCCTGATCATTACATCATGCTCAGGATTCAAGGGGCAATGTCTTACTGCTCAGAGGAAGTGCTGTAAATATTTGATGACTTCCTTTTGGAGCAGAAAAAAAAAAATCATGTAAAAAGTATAGTTGGAACTGTCAAAGGCCCCAGTGTTTTGTACAAAAATGCTATGTCCATCACAAGAGTCCCAGCGTTCTCACTGGCAATAAGGATGAAGCACCGTTCATGCTGAAGAAGCAGCGAAGGCATTTGAAGATGAGGAGGAGGAAGCAGAAGACCAGAAAACAATTGTTTTAAAAATCCCCAAACCAGTTGGATATCAGAAAAAATTTCCTAACAGTAAGCTGTTTATTATTATTATTATTTTATTTTATTTATTAGTTATTAGTCTTAGTTTTGTTTTTGTTTTATTTATATAACGCCAGCAATGTACCTGGCACTGTACAATCAGTAGCTAGAGACAGGTCCCTGCCCCAAGGGGCTTACAATCTAGGAAAGACAAGGAAGGGGAGACAAGGGGGAAGGGAAGACAGAGAGAGACAGGGATATATTCATGAAGTTGAGAAGTCCCAGTCGCATGTGCTTGACTTAGTTACAGGGAAGAGGGGGACTCTGAGTGAAGCAGGCAAGACAAGGCATCCGTGACAAGTCTAAGGGGATGAGGGACTAAGGAAAGCCTGGCGGAAGAGGTGGGCTAAGGAACAAGTTGCCTGTGGAGGTCGTAGGCTCTTTGTCACAGGAGGGTTTTTTTAAAAGAGAAGTTGGCTGGCCATCTCTCGGGGATGCTGTAGCTGCAGTCCTCTTGCATCCAAGCAGGAGGTTGGATTAGATGACCCTGAGGT
The DNA here is from genome assembly GCA_003113815.1 of Sphenodon punctatus. Taxonomy (NCBI): domain Eukaryota; kingdom Metazoa; phylum Chordata; class Lepidosauria; order Sphenodontia; family Sphenodontidae; genus Sphenodon; species Sphenodon punctatus. The sequence goes on from QEPC01004922.1 coordinate 9,213,736, forward strand.
CGCTGTCCAACACTGACTTTTTAGAATTCTGTAACAATGGTTGGCAAGTAATGGTTGACAAAGGTGATTACCAAAAAAAATGTTGGGCTGCCAGCCATCTGCGGTGATACTGAAGGAATTGGAAGGAGGACAGAAGGACTAAGGAGGATGAGAACGATGGCAGTTTTCAAATCTCTAAAACAGGGGTGGGGAACTTTTTTGAGCCCGGGGGCCGCATTGTTGGTCCCCGAACGTGCTGGAGGCCACGCGTCAAAACCAATTAAAAATAATTACAATCAATTAAAAAGTAATTACAATCAATTAAACGATCAAACAGTTTAAAGCAAGTAAAACTATTACAATATATACACACACACACACAGAATACACACACACAGAATATACACACACATACACGCCATCGCGCTCCCGGACTCATCTGTGCCCGGCTTGGCGCTGGCCCCGTACTCAGCGGCGTTGGCGGCGGCATCCCACCCGTGGGCACAGACGCCCTGGCCCAGCGCCTGGAGGGGCAGCTTGGCGCCGCGGTGCGGGTAGCGGCAGAGCCTGGCTGCGCAGCGCAGCATGTGGGTCTCGTAGGGCTCTACCTCTAGACCGCGCCACTGCCGGGCTCGAGCAACCACTCCGGGCCGGTCACTTAGATTAGGCCTTCCCCATTCTGTGCAGCCCGCAAAGCCCCGCTCGGGCCACAGCGAGCCGGGAGAGGGGCCGGCGGGCCACGGGAACAAGCCTCGCGGGCTGGAAGCGGACCATGGGCTGGAGGTTCCCCACCCGTGCTCTAAAAGGATGCAAAAAAAAAGAAAGAGCAGTTGCTGTTCATTGCCATGAAAGCTAGGACAACAGGAAATGGGCTCCAGTTGCAGCAAGGTTGATCGTGGCTAAATATTAGGGGAAACTCCCTATCCGTAAGAATATTTGGGCAGTGGAATCCGTTACCTGAGAGACTGTAGAATCTCCTCCTTCACTGGCAGATTTCCGAAACCATCAACATGAGCATCTATCTGTGATGCTGTAGGTAGACACCCTGTCTTGGAGCAGGAGCTTGGACCAGATGACCCTTGAGTACAATGATCTTTATAAATATGTTCAGTGTATAAGGGCCTGATCCTGAAATACTTATGCCATCAACCCCTCTTCACAACCAGTCCCAGTCCCTTTCGGGGTGTTATCCCAGCAAGAAAGCCGTGCTATTGGGGACTGGACTTGCGCAGTGCTTGAATGTTCATTCCTGGTGAAGATATCATTCTTTTGTGCCTCAAAAGACAAATTCCGGTCAATTCTAAATAATATCATAATTATTTCTTGTAATAACAACTAAGGACAAGCCAAGAATGGGGTTTATGTAGAAACACAGAGGAATAGAGTTCCTGCCCCAAAGAGGTTATAGTCCAAATAAAGGACACAGGGTTCCCAAATTCTTTCCAGCAGTTAAGAAATTTGGAACTTTCCATAGCTAATTATGCTGATCTAGTTTCGTTGGGGACCTGATTTATCAAAGCAGTGACTTCACTTTGGGTCCTGACCCCTTGTTTAGAAGCCTGTGAGTTCAGCAAGAAGAATATGACGGTGCCCCCTAGTGGTGAAGGTGTTAGATTTGAATCTATGAGACCAGGGTTCAAATCCTGTTAGCCATAAACTCCCTTAGGTAGCTTTGGGCAAGTCACTTGCTGTCAACCTCAATTCTCCATCTGTAAAATGGTAATAACAACAACCCACCTCACTGTCACAGTGTTGTTCTTAGGGAGGGCTAGATAAGGACTCCATTAACAACACAAGTAATGTAAACATCCTTTTAAAGTCTGTGATTTCCATGGTTGGGGACAGTGGTGGGGGATGGATCGGTGGGTGTACTGTTTTAATTGCTTAGCTGTGGGCTTTGTTAGGAATGAGTTGCTAAAAGGACAGATGAGGAACAGAAAAGGGGAGTAGGCAGAAAAGGAGAGTAGGGGAAATGTGAGACATTTTCTTATATGGACCCACTCTTAACTTCCTGTGAAGCAAATTGGAAATAGTTCCATTGACCGCACTGGGGGGTGGATTAGGCCTTTTTAAGATGTTCTTTCCATAAGTCTCAATTTCAAAAGCTGCCATAATTATTATTATTATTACTACAAGCATTTGTATAGCGCAAGCAGTGTACCTGGTGCTTTACATAGCAATGAGAAAGACGCGGTCCCTGCCTATGACTTACAATCTAAGAAACTAGGAGGAGGGAGACAGGGAGAGGGGACATATGGAAAGACAAGGGATAAAAACATTCAAGTGGATGCAGAGTCTCAGGTGCACGTGCTTGGCTTGGTTGCAGTTAGGCGGACAGTAAATGTTGACAGGGGAGTACTAGCGGGCATCGGGGAAGGCAGCGAGGAAGAGGTGGGTTTTAAGGAGGGATTTGAAGAAACGGAAGGAGGGGGCAAGGCGGATGTGGGCAGGGAGGGAGTTCCAGGCATGGGGGGCAGCGAGGGAGAAGGGACGAAGGCGGTTAAGAGAGCAGGGAAGACGCAGGAGAGCGAGGGAGGGGACAGAGGAGGAACAGAGAGTGGATGAAGGAGTGTGTAAGGAGATGAGGGCCGAGAGGTCGGGGGGGGGGGCAGGTTGTAGAGGGTTTTGTAGGTAAGTACCAGGAGTTTGTGAAGGATGCATTCGGGGAGGGGGAGCCAGTGAAACGAGGAGAGGAGAGGCTGCACGTGGTCGAAGTGATGGGCTGAGTGGATGACCCTAGCAGCGGAGTTTTGGATGGAGATAAGGGGGGACAGATGAGAGAGGGGGAGGCCAGTAAGGAGGAGGTTGCAGTAGTCAAGGTGGGAGATGATCATGGCGTGAACAAGGGTTTTGACTGAGGAGACAGAGAGAAAGGAGCGAATCCGAGCAATGTTATAGAGGGCAAAGCGACAGGACTTGGCGACGGCATGGATGTAAGGTTTGAAGGAAAGGTGAGTATCGAAGACGAAGCCCAGGCTACGGGCTTGCGGAACAGGACGGATGGTGACTCCGTCAATGAGGATGGACAGAGAAGAGCGGGAGGAGGGGAAGGGAGGAAAGATAAGGAGTTACTACTTACTACTCGAGAGTAGCCTTATTGAAGGCCGCAGGAGTCAAAGGTTTGTGGATTGCAGCCAAAATAGTTTGCAAGAAAAGGGCAAATATCCGTCGTCTCCATTTTGCAGATGGGGAAACTGAGGCGGGGAAGGATAAGGTGACTTGCCTGGGGTCACATGCCTTCTCAGAAACACGAATCAAACCCAGGTCTTGCATTTTCATCAAGCAGCTTCTGTATTGGAGGAGACTGTCCAGCACAGGGGCGAGGAACCTCAGGGCCTGGGAGACAAAAGGGGCTCCTTTCTAGTTCCTGGAGTTGCACCCTCAGTCTAGTTCCTATCCCAAAGTCCTGAAAAACTGAGCTCGGGGTAAGAGAGCAGAGCACAGAGGAGAACCTTCCGACAGGCATAAGGTCACAGATCCATGATATGGACCTTCCTTTTCCTGAATGCACCCCTTAAACAACCCTGCCCCCAACTTCTTACGCGGCCCTCAGAGCTTGTATTTCTTTGAAAAGTAAAGGAAATAGTCCCCCCACCCCTGGTCTAGCATGTCGAGCAGTGACCGTGCTCCTTGTAAATGCTCCCCGTCTCGTTCAGTCACATGCTCCGGACACAAGAAAAACCATCAAACATAATTGATGCCATTTTAATAGTAATCCTGTTGAGATGATGATTATTTTATCTAGTGCCAGCTACGTACCCGGGACTGGGCAGTCATTAATTGGAGACGGGTCTCTGCCCCAAGGGGCTTACAATCTAGGAACAGGTGTAACTTGCTGGGAGAGCAAGTTTTTAACCAAGCAAGGCTGGGGGAGGGGTCCGTGGTCGCTGAGCGGCACAGGCACTCGGGTAGAATGAGTGGAGAGGGATTCTAACGGGCGACTCCTAGCGCGGCTACCGTGGCAGCTGCCTCGCGCTCTCCGTGGGGGGAGGGGGAAGAGCGCCGGGCTGGCGGTTGAAATCGATACATCCCGGGCGGGCGTGCCAGGGAACCGGGCTCCCCAGCGTTCACGGCCAGTTCCTGTGACTTGCAAAGACCGTATCCCCTGCCCACAGGGCCTGAGATTAGGGAACCTGTCTGCTGGCGTGGCCGCCCCGGTTCCTAGGGGAAGGCGATGCAGGGGCACCTGTTGCCATATGTTTTTTGACTCCCCCCCCAGAGAACACTCCAGGTTTCCCGGCAGTGCTCTGGGCATGGGTGGGTGCTGAGCGGCTCCCGGGAGAGCGCATCCACCTTCAGACAGACGGTCGGCTGAGTGGCTCCTGGGCGGCCATGGGAGGTAGCATCTTGTTTAAAAACACCCACTGCCAACCAGACGGCGCAAGAAACCAGTTAGTATGCTGTAGGCAGTAGGAGCAGAAACCGCACGCGCTACAGGGGCTCTGTACTTCAAGAGCAGCCTAGGTTTCATTTGTAAAAACACTGGAGCCAGTGATTGATGACGCAATGTCTCTGCAAAGAGGTGGGATGAGAGGAAATTGTCTTGCCCCTCCGGAGCCTTAGGTCAAATGCCCCTTGAGGCAAATTGCCTGGATAGGAATATTCTTCCCGAGCCCCTTCTCACAGGCCGGGGGGTGCCTTTTGAAGGCAGTTCAAAAACCGTCGGCTGTCTCTGAAGTTGAGCACCACATCTGAAAATTAAATTAGGGCTGAGAAGAGATGTGTGAGGGGAAGGAAGAGGCCTTGTTTACATAAATGTCACATACCGTCTGCAGCTCTGGAGAAATCTAGCAGGTACCTCCTTGCCAAAGAATGAACACACAGGATCCTTTCCCGATAGCTCTCCTGGCTATTGTCCCACATCTCCGTGGGTTCATGGGTTCGGTTCTGACGGGACAGGGCCAATGGCGGGGAAGGGAGAGCTGGCGCCGTAAAATCCATTCACACGCATTTTAGAGTGGGTTTTGGCACAGACCTACATTGTGTGGTAGTGTTGCCACCTCGCCTGGCTTCTCCCCGAGACGCCGGGTTTTACCTAGAGCAGGGGTGGCCAACCTATGGCACATCTGATCCACAAATGGACCTCAGGTGATTTACCAGGACCCTCCTGCTGCTTCTGATGCTCCAGGTCTGGACTCTTCCCGCTGCCTCCCCTCTCTCACCGACTGGTCTCAGGAGTGGAGAGGCACACTCCCCCGTAGAGAGAGCCGTCCCTGCCGCACCGGAGGAGCTTTCCTAGCCTGTATCCTCCCCGGAGACACTCCCTGGAACGCCAGTTCTTTTCCGCATGCAGTAGGTCTTCAGTATAGGCCATAGTTTGGTTTTAGTATGAGGTGTTCCAGGACTTCCGAAATAGTGTTGATTAGGCTGAGTTTTATTTGACCTATGGGTTTGCATATGGAGCAGTGAAATCTTTGTCTATTATCAAAGGAGAAGACTATCTTTGGCCCATATATATAATCCTGGTGGGTGCGAATACGTGAATTGTGATTGTCTTATATACAAATCATGGAACTACAAATTCTTTCTGTACCCCCGATGGAAGGGTTGACACGCGAAACGCATTGGTTTGTGTGGGTTCTTAATTGCATCTTATTGTATAGTATAGTTTATTCATATTGCCTAGCAAACTAGCCATTGCAAAGTTAGACCATCCATCAGACTTATAAAATACAATCAGTGTAAACTTATAAAACATAATATAAAATGAAACCTGTATACAGACAGAAACGGGATATTATATTAGCAAAGATAATGACCCTTTTTTGGTACCTTACTATTAACAAGGTAAGGCATAGGGAAACGAGATTTATTCATAATCGGAAGATATCCACCTAGCGTCTTGTTATCCCGAAGAGAAGCAGAAGTCTCCTGCCATGTAATATCGGAGAATCTGTCGAATAACATCTTTTTTGCCGCTGTATAGCCCAAGGGGAGTAGGGCCTCCGACGAGAACCCTAAATGGTTCACTTTATTTGAAACCCTCGTAATCCATGAATTGGGAACTTTACCTTCAAGAACCAGCTGTGAAAGAGGAGCAGCCATACTAAAAAGCAGGCGTAACCAATGCCCAAGAGCACCTTTGCATACCCTTGCCTGTAACGGCAACAACCCACACTCCAGAGCCAGCGCGCTACTACTTGCCCCAACCGGGGTTGAGCGCAGAGATCTTACAAAGCCGGACTGGAGTCTCTCCAAATTTCCAATTTTATCCAAGGCCCAAAAATGGGCACCGTAAAGCAATTGTGGCACACACTTTACCACGAAAATTTTAACTGCAGGGGCCACCAAATGACCCCCTCTGGCCTTAAAAAAGACGATCAATAATTTAACAAGTTGCTTTACCTTTCCCAATATAGCCTGGGCGTGACTTGTCCAGCCCCCATTTGCCTGATAAATTAATCCCAAGTATCTAATAATCCAGACTTGTTCGATCTTTTCCTTATCAATGACCCATTTGTGGGATAATTGTTTACATGTAAAGACTACCACCTTGGTCTTCTGAAAATTTATTTCTAGCAAATTACCCTGGCAGTACCTCCCAAATGCTTCCAAAAGGCGCCTTAGACCCACCTGGGAACAAGACAATAGAACTGTGTCATCTGCATAAAACAAGGAGGTGCCTTGTTAATTTGCCAATTAATGGGGGATGAAAGGACTTATTGGATAATGTCTCCACAGCATCATTAACATATATATTAAAGAATGTCGGGGCAAGTATGCATCCCTGTCTGACACCCCTACAGGTCCTTATTGTATCAGATAGGGCCCCCAAATCATTGAGCCTAACCTTTATAGAAGAATTTCTGTACAGCTTGTAAATTAAAAATAAGAGCCTACTGTCAAGGTTAAGCACAGCAAGTTTCTGCCATAATCGGTCCCTAGGGACTAAATCAAAAGCAGCCCTCAGATCGATAAACGCGGCATATAGCTGACTATGCGAGCCAACATACTTCTGGATTAAATGGTTCAGGATGAAACAATGATCCCCCATTGTTCTCCTCTCCCTAAAACCTATTTGCTCCTCCTTCAGAATTTTATTGGCCTCCAGCCAGGCTCTCAGCTTTCATAGGAGATACTTAGCGTAGAGTTTACTTACTATACTTAATAAACTGATCGACCTATAATTTTGGGGATCCCTACCATTGCCCTTCTTAAATATTGGTATTACTATTGCCTGGCTCCAGTCGGAAGGGACATTCCCTGAACTATTTATACCTGTGAATAATGACACCAATATAGGTGCCCACCAGTTGACATTCACTTTCAGAAATTCGGAGGGTATAAAATTTGGGCCAGGGACTTGACCGCCTTGAGAGACATAATTAATTTGGTTACTTCCTCCTCCGAGACCGGGTCCCACTTGGACTCCCTAGGATTGGGATGGGGGCGGGGCCTCGCCTCTGGGACTCTGAGCAAAAAACAAATTCTCAAAATGATCTTTCCAAGCATCAGAGGAGATTCCGAACTTTTCCGGGGACCTCTTCTCCCGGCCAATTCCCCTCACCTGTTTCCAAAATTTCTGTGAGTCTACATCCTCTGCTGCTTTTTCCAATTCGTACCAAACTTGCCTATAATAACTTTCCTTTTTCCGTACTATGAGGCTCTTATATTGGCGTCTCTTATCCAGTAAATCCTTTATACAGAAACTACTACCCACTAGCCTAACTTTATGATACAGTTTCCTCAATTGTTTCCTAAAGACACAACACTCTCTATCATACCACCCCAGGGCCCTTTGGAATGAACTCCTTCCCGCAGGGCACTCCAATTTTATAGTGGCCAGCATGGGAATGACCCGCTCTACTAAGCTATGATAGAATTTAAGCAGTTCTGCTGAACTCCCAGCTTCCAAAATGTTCTTCACCAATTGAACTCCCAACAGTGAGTATAACATAAAAACAAAGCTTGATTCAATTTCTTTCCCCCATTTCTTCCTTACCATCCCCTGCTTGGGATAATCCACCAGCTCTGGGAGAGATCTGTCTGGTGGACACAAAAGGCCATCGAACTGAACAGTCAACGGGAGATGATCACTATTGGGTTGAAAACCCACCTAGAAAGAACTCACTGAGAATAGCAAGTCCGCTGAAATAAGCACATAATCCACCTGACTACCAGCCCTACATGATAAATAAGTAAGTTCCCCAGGATGATCACTCCACCAATGACCGTTCAGGGCATACAAATCTGCCTGGTACAGAAATTTGGCCAGAGAGATACCATTCTTATTTATAGCATGGCCCTTAGAACACCTTGGACCTAACACTGAATTCTCTTTCAGTTGCCAAAACCCCCCATACTGAAAGGTCCAATTCAGTGGCTCCCATCCGGGCTTTAAAATCCCCCGCAAGCAAGATATTAGCTTGCGGGTGCTGATCCCGATAAGTATCAAGTAACGTTTCCAATTCATCCCTCACCTTGTCCTCAAAGTTGGCTGAGGAACTGTGCGGGGAGCGGGGGGGATATAAATACAGATAATAAGAAGTGACCAATCAGATAACTTTATTTAAACAGCGATGGCCACCTGAGATTTCCATACTCCAACCCTCAGAATTTCCCTGAAGGGAGACTGAAAGAAAACAAGCCGTTCCACCACTGGACCTGCTCCTGGGTCTGGGCCGCCTTTAGCCAGAAGACTTTAAAACCCAGGAGAGAAGGTCTCTCCGAACTCCAGGTTTCCTGAGCTGGTATTCTATCGAACTTATCCAGGAATGATCGGCAGCTGGGGTCAGAACTTGTGGCTCTCCAGCCTGCCCCATTCCAAGATAGCATATTCAGCAGACTCAGGGCGCTGTTAGTCGATCCCGCTCGCAAGCGGGATCGTTCAGTGCCGGCATCTTCCCCCCGCCTTCCTCTGAACGCCGTGTCTGATGCTCAGAAGAGCATCAGACCCGGCGTCCAGTGTTTGTGCGCATGCGCGCCCTTCTGTGCATGCGCAGTCGCCAAAAGAACCCAGAAGTGCGGTGTAAAGCCGCCACTTCGGGGATCCGCGTTGGAGGGGGCAGGATTGCCTGCCCGGTCTAACACAGGGGAAGATCCGGCTGCAATGTTTAAACGAGCGCCAAGAAATGCGGCTGATCAAAGGATCAGCTGCGTTTCTTGTCTCGTTTAAAAGCGCCCTCAGCCTCCTGCGGTCCTGAAGTCAATCAGTTTTGGGTTTAAGCCCTTCCATCCCCTTCCCTGATCCGGGACTGCTAAAGGCCCCCTTGGCACTTTCTGCTGCCACACTCCCCTTCTTCACCCTTATTGTATATATTTTCTGGATTATTGGGAATGTTTTTTCATTCCACATTTTGTATGTATGTTTGACATTTTCCGTAAAAGTTTTTTATAGTTACAGTAGCTTTTTTTTCTCGTGTACTACCTCTTGGCCATCCCTGACGTCAAGCCCCTGAGCTCCAAGGGAAGCTTTGATTTTGCTGGATCGCTCTGGGTGCCCTCAGTAACCTGGAGAAATTGGGGCTGCCAGGGACGCTATGGGGTTGCCATGTCAGAAAGGGGGTGAGCCGTTGGCACTTTCCAGCCCCCGTTGCAACATGGCCTCACAGCTGTGGAGCATCAAAACATCATGGTGGATCATTCTGTAATGGTGAAGGAGCAGATTGGCTTTAGGGAGAAGAGTTCTCCTAGCGACCATTGTTTTGGTTTAACCCATTTGGTACAGACGTATGCAGGACCTCGGAAGGCTCTATATGTGGCATTTATCAATCTTAGAGCTGCATTTGATCTAATTTCTAGAGATCACCGATGGCCAAAGCTGGCGGCCCTGAATTTGGATAGACGGTTACTGTTTTTAATTAGTAGCCTGTATAGAAACACCTCCATCAGAGTCAGGCTAAATTACCACGGGGCCCTGTCGGATAATATCAAGACAGAGCAAGGAGTTAAACAAGGTTGTATTCTTGCCCCTACCTTGTTTTAATATCTATCTTAATGACTTAGTTCCGGCGCTTAGTGCATCAGCTCGCCATCCCCCCAACAATTGGGTAATACCAGTGTCTCCTGCTTACTCTGTGCAGCTGACACGGTGCTGCTTTCCTGTTCTCAGGTGGGACTTAGGCGCGCAATGGAGGTTTTTTTGAACTATTGTGGTATAAATTTGTTAGAGTTAAACCATGACAAATCCAAGGTTGTGGTTTTCTCTCGTAGGAAACTTGTCCATCAGTGGATGATTGGGGGGTGCGGGGGGAATAATCAGGCAAGTAAGAGTCTATAAGTACCTGGGTCTTCTATTCCAGGCAAACGGGGACTGGACAATGCAGTTACAGGCTGTGCAGGATAGAGCCAAACATATTTCAAAGGCCTTATTGACCTTTTTTAGGTCAAGGGGGCGGGGGGGATTGATCACCCCAGCGATCAAGATCTGCACCCAGAAATGCATTCCTTCATTATTATACGGACTCCACTTCTGGGCCCTAGGGAAAGTTAAAAATCTGGAAAGGTTACAAACGGGTTTCATATGGGCCCTATTGACAGCTCCACCTGGGATAAGTTATCCTGCCCTTATTATAGAATGCGGCTTGCATTCAATCCAAGAGAGGATTTGGTCCAGTGCGATCAACTTCTGGTTGAGACTGTTTTTTGGATTGGCAGCCCCTTTTGTCTTTGCTGGTGACCGAAGACAAAATATTAAATATCTGGACAGGACTGGTGTCCGAAAAGATTGTAAAGCTAGGCCTAGATTCAGTGGGGCTGGCACCCTTGGGTTATAAAAGTACCAAAAAATGAGAGCCAACAGGACTTGAGAGCGATGATAGGGGACAGTGGGTCACTGGCCCTTTATTTGAACTGAGCTAATGATAATCACTCCCCAAGAGCCTATTTTGATCATGGATTAAGCCCACAAAACAGGAGATTGTTTCTATTAGCCAGACTTAATTATTTTCCATCAGCACTGGTAGAAGACCGATATAAAGGTACCCCTTTTGCGGAGTGCCTATGCCACTGTGATTTGCATCAAATTGAGTCCCTGAAACACATCCTTCTGGAATGGCCCCTTTTATGCAGCGGCATGTAGGAGTCTTATTTGTCCTTTGCTAAATTCCTTCCCCAGTAGATCCAGGGAGTTCTGTGTGAAGCTTCTCCTGGGTGATGGCTCTAATTCAGTGATTGGGAAGGTGGCCTCCTATCTCGGGCATGTATATACTAGGAAACTCCGTCAGGACACTTGCATATGATGTGGCCCTGATTTGGAATGTAAATATTGTAATGTAGTAAAGTAGTACATTTTAATGTAGTAAATTTTACGCGGTAGATTGCTATATTGTTTATATATTTTATATATTTTCATGATATTGGATGGTTTTATAAATGCAACGGCCTTGGCCAAGCATAAATAAATAAACAAATGAACAAAACATCATGATGGTCTGTAAGGGGCAGTGTTACCTCAGAAAGGGGTCTGATAACAGTTCGCTGTGCTCACCCAGCCCACCAAACAGCTGATGAGGGGGGTGCTCCTGGGGGCCCCCATCATTTGTTTTGTGGCTGGCTGCATGGACCCATCCCCCCCCCGTCAGCTGTTTGGCGGGCTGGGTGGGTGCACCAAACACATGATCAGAGGGGCCTGGAGGAGCGCCCTCACCCAGCCCCACTAAACAGCCGATGGGGAGGCCTGGAGGAGCTACAGCCTCCTGATCAGCTGCTTGGTGGGGCCAGGATGAGTGCGTGCCTCCAGACACACACCCCCTCCAACCAGCTGTTTGGTGGGGCAGGGGTGAGCACGGGGTTCGAACCACTGGCCGCCACTTCACAGCGGGGCTGGACAGGCCTACCAGATGTGTGGGCCTATGTTGGCCTGGATTGGCCAGGGTGGGCAGACTTTGGCCCGAGTGGCATCTCCAGATTTTTTTCAGAGGACACATCCCACAGCAGCCAGCCACTGGGGCAGACGCGGTGCCACATCTGGCGGGGATGGAACAAACATCGTGGGCTACTCTCACGTCAGTTCTCGTGTCTGAGAACTGAAAGGAACCCAGAAAGGGGTCTGATAAGAGTTTGGTGTGCTCACCCAGCCCACCAAGCAGCTGATGAAAGGGGTGCTCCTGGCGGCCCCCATCATGTTTAAGGGTGGGAACCTTAAACAGGATCCACAGTACCTATGCCATCCTTAGGAGATGCCTCCAGTGATGGGGCCTTCACATCCTTCCTTGGAAAATTACTCCACTGATGCCACAACCCCCCGGTGAGATGGGGGTACGGGCATGAGGGATAACTGGTGGTATGGGGCGGGGGTGTTGTATAATTTGTTTTTTGTGAATTGAGATATGGACGGGTGGGAGGTTGGTGGGTTTTTTTTGTATTGTTATGTTTGTAAGATTGTATTTTTGTTTTACTGGAAGCCCCTCCGAGTAATTAGTTTCTTGGTGGTCTTCCTAAAGTTTAGCTTCAGTCTTTCCTCGTTTAAGCCCATGTCCTCGATTTCTGTCCTCAACGACCAGAGACAACAACTGGGCACCGTTTTGGTTAGAGCAGGTTACACGATTGAGAACTACAATCCTGTCCCTCCGTGAATCTTCTTTTTCTAGGCTAAACATTCCCGGTTCTTTCTCTACAGTCTCTCCTCATAGGTCTCCCTCCCTCCATCCCTTCCTCAGCTCATGCAAATGGGTGCGTCCGGTGAAGAACTGGCCTATTGTTACCATGGCCACTGAACAGAGAAACAACCTCTTCATAGCTAGCCCCCTACCCCCCTCTTTCTTTTATTTAAAGATGGTGCAGGACACGCGGCCGCACCACGCAATTTCTTGACGTGATGTCTTGCTGAGCTCTTATTACCACCACAGCAGCTGATAGGCAATGAATTATTGAGAGCCGCCAGCTCCCTCATTAATTTTAATCGGCCCTTAGTTTTCCACAATGGCCTGCCAGGCAGGGCAGTGCCACATTGGCTGAGATGCGAGGAGACGGACCTGGTATTTGCCAAGTGATTTCCCCCCTCATTTCATTCAGAAATGTCCAGGACTCCGTTTCGGCCATATGAGCAGGGCCGAGGCTATGACAGTGATGGGGACCAAGGCTTGCTAAGAATCCAGGCCCTTTCTGTATTCTCTTCCCTCCAGAAAGATCCCGTTGGATAGACCAGCAGTTCTCAGCAGCCAGCCCATAGATGGCTGCCAGGCTGTAAGACCATAACGCTCAACCATCCTGGCAGAACGCCACAAATACCCAGCCACCGAGTCCCAGCTCCCAGGAGCTTGCTGAGCCGGAACCGTGACCCCCTTGACCCTAGGAAGAAGTGGCCTCTCCTTTCTCCACCTTTCACAAGCCAGCATTCCAAACCAATATTTCAACAATAGGATAATCAACCCCAACTGCTCAAAAATCATGAGTCAGCCCTTCCACCCCCCCCACCCCCCCAAAATCATGAGAAATGCTTTAGAGTGGTGAGACTTTAAAAACAATCTGGGTTTTATTTTATTTGCCTTTGGGTCTCTTAGCCTTTTAGGTTGCACTGCAAGGGCATTTCCAAGCTTCCTGCAACCACAAGGAGCTAGAAACATACTATGTTTCTATTAAATAGAAAAGAAAGCAAACTGAGGTTCTTGCGATTTTATTGCAAGTCTCCTGATTTTAGGCTTTTAAAAAAATGCCTGGAATTGTGAGAGTTAGTGACTTCGAAACAATGAAAAGTGCTAGGAGACATCTTTAATGCATTTCCCAGGCATTTATCTGATGGTGCCATATTGTAAGGCCCATGTTCACCTCTCCTTCCCTTCCCAACTGTGGCAGGGGAGCTAGGACTCCCTTGTGGCAACTGGAACCTTTCAGGGGGAAGGTTCGGGGGCGTAGCATTTGTGAGGGGGCGGCTTACTGCCCAAGGTTTGAAACAGCAGTCAGAAAGCACACCACCCACAGGGATCAGAGTATGGGAGTCGGAGAACTTGCCACCAGCAGGATCTTGACATGGCAGTCAGACAGCTTGCAGCCCAAGGGAGCAGAGCTAGGTTTAGTTGTTGAGGATGAAAATTTACTGTACTCTACTGTAATTGTTTGAGTCAATGGATGTGCTACATTCTAGTCATTTTATTTTCTGTTTTGCTTTCCCCCCTCTTTAACTAAAACCATGTTCTGATGAAGAGAGGTATGTTGAAGTAACTACTTTGATTTAATTAAATCAAACCAATAACTCCACCTTGGTAGTGCTCCGGCAAAGAGTGTGAACCCAAGCGATATTGCGGCAATCTCCTCCCTAGCTAAGATGTAATGATGACCGACCCATGGTCATGGCGCGAACTTTGCAGGTGCCTGGGAGCCGTTGGTGCCCAGAAAACTGAAGCTGGCTCCTGGCTCAGGGGTGTAGTAGGCCAAGAATATCAGGGTAAAGTCTGGCAACTGAACTGGTTTTTGGCTCCCAGAGTTCGATCTGAATGTTCGTGCCCCGCCCATGGTCACTACCTCCCATTGGGTAAAACCAGACATGATGGTGGCTCAGAACTGCCCCGGGGTGGGTATGCTTGGAAAATCTCAGAGGACACAGCCTGGGCTAAGGTCCGTCCATGTGGGCCAACATGAGCTAGCATGTGTGTTCATCCTCATCATACCTGCCTTGGGGCAGAGGTTGCCATGGCTGCTGTCATGGTGGGGAGGCAGGGCTCTGGGAGCAGGGTGGGGAGCGGGGACGCCCGCCCGAACGTTTGTTGAGCTCCCCGTCATACCTGGGCCGTGGGGGCAGCGGGACGGTTCTCTGGCTGCGGGCACATGATTGGTGACCCTCACCAACCCTGGACCATGTTGACTGCGGTTTTCCGGGTCAGGTCATAGAGCCGCCGCACCACCCACAAGTCTGTTTTTTTTTTACCCTTTGATAACTGTTCACACAAACGCTTACTTTGAAATACAAACTGAAGAGGGAGTAGGTCCTTCTAATTTTTCAGGACGTGGTAAGCTCAGCTGCCCGTCTCCTGGAAAGTCCTTGCAGGATCAGTTTCAATTAGTTCATGGCCTACGTTTTTCCATCACCAGCTAGAGTTTATTGATAACGTCTAGTTCACAAACTGTACGTGCTGATCCAGCTTATGTTACAAAGCTTCCACTGTGCTCCGAGGCCTTACACCAGTCTCTCCTCCCATAGCCAGCCTTGGTCTGGGTCAGCACCACCGAGCTCCCAGCCTGCTGGAGATTCAGGACCCTGGCCAGCTCCCTGCAGAGCTCCCAACTCAGACCTTTCTTTCTCCCTTGCCAGATGCAGCAGACTGCATGGGCTTCACTGGCCCTGCAGCATTTGTAGTGGAAAAGAGGGGCAGGGCCAAGGCACAGAGCAGGTGCTCTTAAAAGGCCAGCACCTGCCTCGTTCTATAGGACTACACACTTCTCTTCTTACTCCTATTTAACACTGGTTTAAAGTTCTGTTCGTGCGAACACTTCACGAATGAAACCAGAGTCAAGCCCAACTATATAGAATCAACTGTTTGTCAGGACGTGGCCTCAGCTGAAGACTTTATTCCCTGTAAAGGGAGAGGATAAATAAAAGCTTTTACATTTCCTCCCCTGTTCTAAAATTGACACCTGCAACCTTTCCCTTGAGTCATTCTTTGTGTTACTTCACTCGGTCTCTGTTGTCTATAGTTAGATTTTAAATGCTCTTTCATTATGTATGTCCTGGCTGCTTTCATGGTGCCGGCGCCCCAACTAGGGGCTCTAAGTCGGGTGGGGAACGTCAGGCCCAAGGGCAAAATGTGACCTGGGACTAGTTTTTTATTTGGCCCCTTTTGCAGTACTTAGATCCGGTCCCAGGATTTGAGTTTCTCCCTCCCCTAGTACTAAAGGAATGAGCTCCGGATATGGGAGCAGAGATGAGGACATGCACGAAAGGATGCATGGTCAGAACCCTTCTCTTCCAGAACGCNATTTCTGTGCGGTCTTCGGAGCTTGTACTAATTTTCAAAGTGACCCTTGGGAGGAAAAAGGTTTCTCACCCCTGCTCTGGGTGCTGCTTTAATACAAATAATATCTTTGAAAGTATCTGACCTGCCTCTGATTGAAGGGCTTCAGACAGGATGCTGCTACAGCAAGCAGAAAAAAGAACGTAAGAAGTGCTGTTTACTAAGTCAGACCAATGGTCCATCCAGCCCAGCATCCTGTCTCCAACAGTGGCCAGCCTCTGCTGCATCAGGGGAGTACGCGGCAAGTTACAATGGACTAATCCATTTCCTGCCGTCCTCCCCCAGATTCCAGCAGACAAGGGTCCCGTACCCCTAACCAACCCAACAAGGAACCTTTAATGTCATCTAGTCCAAACTCCTGATCCAAACCAGAATACCCCGTACCCTCAGCACCATGAACAGCTGCTTTGTGTCTGTGTCTGGCCCTTTTCTTATGTGCGTACTTAGTAGGACAATTTCTCCATGGCTAAAACATCCCATATTTTTGTTATACCAGAACTCCAGAGGAAAAGGAGTCACTTTTCCAGGAACTTGCAAGACAGTGGACCTGGCTTTCAAACATTCATCCAGTTCCCTTTTGAAGCTTGCTACTGACCTTGAAATCATCCTCTGGCAATGAGTTCCACAGTTTAATTGTAATCTCCTAGAGGAAGTGACCATTTGGACTCCCATCTTTTCCAGACGCGGTGTGAGGAAGAATAACTGCCCTAGGCGGAGAAGAGGGGTGCTGATTATAAAACGTTTAGGGACACAGCCCTTTTAAATCAACCTTTCAGATCTAATCTGCTGTGTTTCTCCATGAATATTTAACCCCCAAACCTGTAGCCGGTTTGCGCCCTAATGAATATGCCATCGATAAGTTACCCAGGGCCTAGCAGCCCCCATCTCCAAATCTGCCACTGAGAATATGGGTGATTGATAGATCAAAGATAGGCCTTGCTGAAAGGAATTGGCAATTACAGGAGGTTTAATGACTTGGCCTCAAGGGACAGGTCATTAAAGACAAGCACCTTATGGGAAGAAATATAGCCCTGTCTACGGCAGCCTATTAAAGAGCTATCTGTATCCATAGATCTGCGGAGAGGAAGAAAGATGTGGAGGAAGAAAAGGAGTCCTTCAGATTGAATGTTACATGAACGCTGACTCTCATGAATATTTAGGAGGGACACGGAGGAGCTAGTAAATGTGAATTAGTGATTTGGGCTCAGGTTACATAGGAAAGTTCAGCAGAGCCAGGTGCTGAAGGGGATTAGCTCACGAGCTTTTCACTTTGGGAGCTGCCGATTCAGACCCTAATTGAGTTGCAAGCGTCTGCGTGCAGGTACCAGGGTACTAAGTGCCCATAAATGGGATGGGGTCGGTCTTGCTTATTATGGTGGACAAGTAGGTGCAGAACCACCACTACTGAAGTGGTGCTTTGTGACCTGAGGCGGCATGAAAGGGTAATGGAGGCCGCAAGTTGGATTTGAGGGGAACCCCATTCTCCCTTGGGGGCCAGGACCCTGCCCAGTCTCACCTAGATTAGGGGCCTATCCATGTTCAGTGTTTTCCTCTGAGAAAAACACAGTGAACACAGGTCTCTGAGCAAGGGTTGTGTGACAGAGCAGGCTATGGGGCCTTTAAGAGTGCCTGCTTGTCACCTAGGCCAAGCCGACTTCTAGAGTTATAAGAAGCAGTATGTTCTGGCCTCAAATCAGTCTGGTGTGAGCTCCTGAGTTAGAAGGAGCTTGAGGGAACCAGCCTGCAACCTAGGAGCTGGCCGTGGTGCTGACCAGGCCCAAGACTGAGGTGGAGAGCCCTTGGGTTGGGACTGTAAGTGGGATTCTGTACTTTTTGGTCAAGGCACTGTAAATAAGCTGCAACTGGTGATGGAAGCCTTGCATTTATGGATTGTTTGGGTTGATTCCTCTGGGATTTGGAGGCTGACGAGCAAGTGCCAAGTCGCAGGATGCAACTAAGAAGCTGCCAAGAGGGCCTCCCCTAGTGGCACTGCCTCCCCCCCATTGCTGCAGGGGTACTGCTGCCAAGTTCCTCGCCACCCTAAGTAGCCAGCCGACAAAGCGGAGAGGAGTGTGGATCAGAAAGCCCATGAGTCCCTATGTAGGAGTGGCATCCCCTGTCACTGCTGTCAGGGCTCCGGGTCATGGGAAAATTGGCAAGATCAGGTCCACAAAGTTGAGGCAAGATGAGGCCTGAGCAACAGAAAGGTCTAAAAGCGCAGGTCTCTGTTTCTGGCCTTTGCCTCGAGAGACTCCGCCTGCAATCTATCAAGAAATCCTGTCGAACAGCCG
Organism: Sphenodon punctatus; assembly: GCA_003113815.1. Lineage (NCBI taxonomy): Eukaryota > Metazoa > Chordata > Lepidosauria > Sphenodontia > Sphenodontidae > Sphenodon > Sphenodon punctatus. The sequence goes on from QEPC01004922.1 coordinate 9,231,893, forward strand.
TCTTCAACCCACTCTCCTTGTGTGACATCAGGAAACAAAACATTTACAGTACAAGGATAAACCAGCCAATTATTTTTCAAAGCAACTGGGAAGAGCTGAAGGAGACACAACTGACTGTCTGTTCTGTGGCTGTTACAGACAGCACGCGAGCCCTTGAGGCGTCTTTCTGCATGAGCTGTTCAATCGCAAAGGGGGGGAGAATCCCGTATGATAGCTGGGAAGTGATCCTACCAGCTGCTAAGGGTACAGCAGAGGTGGGGAACCTACAGTCCGTGGACCAAACCTGACCCACATCTGATTTTCTATGGGACCCCTTTGCAGTTGCTGGATCCAGTGCCAACCTCAAGCCATGAAAGACTAAGCTCAGGGGAAGGGAGCAGAGACGAGGGTGTGCACTCAAGAACAGGAGATGGAGGCATGGCATAAATTTATGAATATGGATCCCCTCTTCCTTCCCCCAGTCTGAGCATGTCCTTTAAACACCATTGAGATACAGTAACTGCAGCTTTGGAGAGAGAAGGACAAAGAAGCAATGGGATTGAATTCCAATGTCCGATAACATGGGGTCTGGAAGAATTAGTGAAGCGGCCAACAGTGGCCTGCAACAGCATGGTAGGTGTTGCAAGAGCAGTGATAGTTTTATGCTGCAGCTTAAAAAAAATAAATTACTTATGTGGTCAGTTTTGCAAATTTGGTCTATGTCCATTATGAGTTTACAGGTGCTCGAGAGAGAGGCATTTTGATTTGCTCACTAGAACAACATCAGAAGAACATGAGAACCACCATCCTGGGTGAGACCAATGGTCCATCCAGCCCAGCATCCTGTCTCCGATAGCACCCAGCATTGTGTCTCCTGGCTAACTTTGGTTGCTCCAGAGAAGCGCGCAACCGGTTGTAATGGAGTGCTCTGTTTCATGCTGTTCACCTCTCATTTTCCTAATGACTCGTTCTTAAACGAGCATGGTTTTGGAGGGTCCTACGGCGTTGCTGAGTATGTTCTGACTTTGCGAGGTCAGGGAAAGGCAGATTAAATGGGACGGCAAGTCACTGGGTGAGTTTTGAAAGCTAAGGGTGTAACACTGTTTACAGATGATGCAATAGCCCACATCGCGGGGGGGGGCACCTGCCCATTTTTATTAGATGACCTCTAGAGCTCCAGCCAGGCACCCGAAGGTTTGGGCACCACCCCAATGAATCAGGTGCCCGAATTGGCCTGGCCCCATTGATGCCTAAACAGGGCCTGACAGGCTGCTCAAATGTGCCAGCTGGCATTTGAAACTCCGCAGCGGTCCCAGCTGGGGCTTGTCAGTTTCAAAGGCCCCCCAGTCCCTCTCACTTGAGAGGCTCTGTGGGTGGGGAAGCACTGGCCGGCCAGCCTTTGAAAGTGACAGACCCCAGCCAGGGCTTGTAAGTTTCGAAGGCTGCTTCACCCACTAAGAGGCACCGGGAGGTTTTTTGGGGGGGGGGGTTTCCTCTGCAGAATTCTTACATTTTGGGGCATTGGGCCCCCACCCGATTGGTCCTTGAGTAGCCCGTCGGGGTGCTCGCAAACGTGGGCATTATTCGTGGGTACTAATTGTAGCACCCGATGCAGCTTTCGTGGCTGCCAGATGTTTGCTTGCAGGGGCGTGTGCTGGCTACAGCATTTGAACGCGCACCCAGGTGGCTGCCTTCCCTCCATCAGGGTGCACGCGGCATCCATGCGTGTACAGCTCTGCCCGGATCGTAGAGGCCCAGGCGGAGCGCCCAGCATGGTCTGGGCCTCTGCTTTCAGTCTCGCAGGCACCGGGCCTTTTTGGAGCGCTTCTAAAAAGAGAAAATAAACAAGAAAAGGGATGAAAAACCACAGCCGGGCCAGCTTCTTGTAGCGAGGGTTCCCCGCAGCTGCGCATCAGGAGAGCGGTGGGGTGGGGTGGAGCGGGGCGCCTGCCCGTCTGTCCCGTTCGTCTCACGGAACCTGCACGTGGTGACTGCGTATGGGCTCCATGGAGCGACCCCAGACTGCAGCGGGTTTGTTTTCACCCTAGGTCAGCCATTCTACGTTTGGTTTCATCTACCCCCGTAGCCAGGGGCGTCGCTAGGGGTGGGCTGACCGGGCTAAAGCCCCGGATCGCAGGCAGACTCACTGTGCAGTGAGTGACAGCCTGCCTGCCATCCGGGGCTCCAGTGTGGCGTGCGCGAGCCGAGCCCTTGATTTGTTTGCGGCGGCTGCAGGGCGGGCTTGACCCTGGCGGCGGCGCCCAGTCAATCCATACAGTTCTGCGCATGTGCCACACATGCGCGATGTGTCTCAGGCACCCGCCACTGTGCGCCTCTCTCGCTGACTGGCTCCTNCGAGCCCTTGATTTGTTTGCGGCGGCTGCAGGGCGGGCTTGACCCTGGCGGCGGCGCCCAGTCAATCCATACAGTTCTGCGCATGTGTCATGCATGCGCGGTGTGTCTCAGGCGCCTCTCTCTCGCGTACTGGCTCCTCCTTTCCACGTGCTGCTCAGGCGCAGCAGCAGCACGCGGAAAGGGCGGAGCCAGTCAGCGAGAGCGCCGTGCGGTGGCGGGAATTGGGAGTTGGACGCCTGAGACACATGCGCACGCACCGTGACCACCGGGTAGTGCGCTCAGCACGGTGGCCAGCAGCAGTGGCACTTGTGCTCCACAAAAGAACAATAAAATATTATTGATTAAATCATTCGTTTTAAAATTTACTTATTGTTAAAAGTAACAGCGTTTTCCCCCCAAACTGACAAATTGTATTTATATTTGTTGGCATGCGCTTCCCGCTCTCCTCGCTGAGCGGGGCAGGTGGGGCCCGATGCCACTCTACACGTTTGGTGGGGGCAGGGATTGGAGCGGGCAGGGGGGCACAATGGCTATGGGAATGGGGGCAGCACAAATTGATTTATCGAGGGCACAAATGAACTGGTTATATAGCTAGAAGAATGTGTCTTTGCATGGCATAACGTGCTTAATAGGCTGCCTTTTGGGGTGTCCCGTGTGTTTGATTGTGGCTTGGCCGTTCGGAATTTAGCGCTCTGCACGTGCTTTGTTACTTGCTTTCTGCTTGTGGATGCTGGCAGTTGGAATTGTGGGACACACCCAGTTGCAAACCATCATTGAGGGTGCAGTGAGCACAGATAACCTCCATTTGGAAGAAGGCCAAAAGCGCCGTTAAAGTTAATTCGCTTCACATGCAGACGAGTCGGGCAGCGCCCCCCAGGCAATGCCCCACCCCCTAGGCCTGCCAGCCCGCCGGCGGCAAAGCCACCGGCAGGCACCCTAAGCCTACTGGCTTACAGCTTAGGCACAAGCCCCTGACCTTTTTAGGAGCTAAAAACGCCCCTGCAGCATCCTGGCCAGCCATCTCTCGTTGTCCACCCCCCTGACCAGCTCCCCATCTCCTGGAGCAGGTTCCCTGTGGATTGAGTTAAGGTCAGAGCATCCTGCTTTTATAGCCCCAGAAAGGGGACAAGGGGGTGTCATCAAGACGACAAGCAGACCCTCTCAAAGCAGCTGCCATCTGATCTGTCAGAGCCCCCTAACTGATGATTCTTGTATCCCAGGATGGGAAACACTGCCCTAGCTAAACAATAGCCCTGCACCAGTATGTTTTTGCATTTCATTGGGGGTGGGGCGGGGGGCGAGAGGGTGAGATGATGATTATTATTTAACACCGTCAATATACCTGGCACTGAACAGGTATGGTTAGACACAGGTTCCTGCCCCAAGGGGCATACAGTCTAGGCTGGACAGGGGAAGGGAGAGGGGAACATTCAAGAATTGTTCAAAATCGTCGGATACGATGTTCGCCACAGCTGTTCGTTTCATCTCTAGAGAAGAATCGTTTCCTCGGCAGCAAATGAAGCATCTTATTTGGTGGCAACTCCTTGTGGCAGTGAAGGGGAGGGCTTTCCTTCAAAGAGAGAGTCGTAGAAAGCAAGAGTCGTGAGAAAGTTTACTCTTTCCACTGCCACACAAAAACCAGAGATAGTCTCATAGGCAAATGAGCAACCCTTGTTCCTTCCCAGTCCTCAGGTGTTGTTTTTTTTTAAGTCTGGCCTCCAGCCTTCCCAAGTAACCAGCCCAGTCCTCCAACTAGGGCTCCTCCCACTAAGTGTGGGACCTCAAGCCAAACTCATATAAACAGTCTTCTCCAGACACAAGGAAAGATCCCACCTGAGTCCTGCCCTGGTTCTGTGGTTTTTTTCCTCTCCAGACAGTAATCTGGGGTCCCTGCTTTCTACTGACAGGCAGAACCCGAACCCCCTTTCCCCCACTCTCTGAGTTCTCATGTTTATATTGCCAGCTGGGACTCTCCCCTGCCCATCTGCAGCTGCTTCAACCTCATTATTCCTCCATTATCTGACTTCTTAAAGGGCCAGTAGCTCACTACCACCTAACTCTAGCATATGCTGTGGGTCTAAGCGGGCTGATGTAATCCCAGGGCTGAGTAGCGCTGGGCTTCCTGTGACCCTGTCATACCCCTTATTTCCTTTTTGGCGAGTTAAAGGTCAACTTGATTTCCAGTATTTATAGACCAAAGCAAAGATAGGCCACTTTTGATAACCAATTCTGGCGTTAGTTGCCAAGGGTCATTACTGCCTTCGTCTCTTTAATGGACACCCCTGGCTTCCAGCCTTGCCTGTGACCTTAAACCAAGGCCATAAAGCATCTTGCCGTAGCCCTCATTTAAAAACGCACTAACTACATTGCCTGCGTGTCTGTCGGCACGGGGAAGGAGATGGGTTTGAACGTCATGAAGAGAAAACAGGAAAGACGGATCGTGCTGGCAGAAATCCATCCATCTGCTCATCTGCCAGAACTAATGTTTAGTTTCCCAGCATCCTGATTGTCTTAAATAATGCTGACCTACCAGAGATAGGATGCAAAAGGTCACCGGGCTCATTTTTCCCTCCATTTCATACGTGATAATTTAAACTCTCCGAGGTGTTATAACTGCATGACAAACGGTGAAGTTTGGGGGATGGGAGGAGTTTGGGGGATGGGAGGAGAGCCTTTTCCTTCTGCACAAGAAGCCAGGGGCTGCATTTCTCTTGATTGCTCGGAGGATAGTCTGCACCCTTCAAGAAAGTGTCTGGATATCTGCAAGGCAGTTAATGCACGTCAATGCCGAATCTAGGAGCTATGTTCAGAAAAGCAGCAAATGAGGGCCTGCAACAGGGCTTGATAGCACAAAGCACACCCCAAGACTGGACTATTGCAAGACGCTCTACGTGGGGCTTCCCCTTGGTGACGGTTCGGAGGCTGCAGCTGGTGCAGAACGCGGCGGCCCGCCTCCTTACGGGGACGGGTCGCTATGAGCACATTACACCGGCGCTCCGTTTTCTGCCTATAGTTTTCCGGGCCCGATTCATAGTGTTGGTTTTCACCTATAAAGCCCTACACAGCCTGGGCCTTACCTACCTGCAGGGCCGCCTGACTACCAGGGTCCTGGATTGGCCCCTGCAGTCGGCCAGGGGCGCCCTTCTCAAGGTCCCCCGAGTTTCTCGGGTGGTGACCATGGGGAGAGTGTTCTCAGTGGCCGCACCTAGGCCATGGAACACCCTCCTGAAGAAGGTCTGCTTGGCCCCGGACCTTCCCTCTTTCCGAAAACAGTGCAAGACCTGGCTCTTCTGCCAGGCTTTTGGTGAGGGTGAAGGAGGAAGGGGCTTGGAGGGGAGGGTTTTGTAACTTCACCTATGTGTGTTCATTTGTTTTATATTATGGATTTTTCTATTTATTTATTATATGCTTTTTATTGTTTGTAGTTGTGAGCCGCTCCTGGCTGCTGATGGCAGGAGGGTGCAGGCAAAAAATGCAACGAAATAAAAAAATTAAGTACCACAGGACACAGGGACGTGCTGGCAGAATGGAGGACATTTTCGTATATCGCAGGAAGGCAAAAACTGCTTCCTGTGGTAATTTTTGGACATAGGGTTTCCCACTGCTTCAAGTGTAAGCCCCAACCTCAGCCCACTTCCTGGCTGGTCTGGGGCATGCACTGCGGGCTGCGAAGGTGTTCAGCTGGTTAGTGGGGAGGAATGCCCTCTCTCCCACACCACAAGCCCCAGCTCTGACTAGCCAGCAAGAGACAAGGGAGTGGAGCGAGGGCCGAGACCAATCCCACGTTTCACCCAGTCTCTTCCCAGGTCGGATGAAGTCCAGGATTCTGGAGGATTGACGTCTTTGCAGGAGGGAGCGGGGTAAAACAGGGGGAAGGATGGGAGCAGGCAGTGGCAGGAATGGTTCTGCGTAGGACTGAAAATTTAGTCCTGTAAAGGGATCAAGAGCAAACTTCTTGCCATCCTGCTTGTTGGCAAACCTAAAGAAACCCCACCTTGGGGGGAGCAGGGGTCTTTCTCCAGAGAAAGCAAAAAACTCGGCTGAGGTAGGTTTGGGGGACCCGGTATGTCCAAAGCCTTTCTTCCTGTGAGGTTTTGAAAACCTCAACCAATATATAATGAGGGAGCAGGAAGGATGAAAATTAAAACGTGATTTGAACATTGCTCCCCCAGGTCCAAGTTAAGCACCTTATCTGCTGACTTTCTATCATTTCTATAGCATTTTCAGTATCTGAAGTGCTTTACAATCCTTATCTAGTTCACCCTCACAACAGACCTGTAAGGTAGGTGCATTACCCTTCCCATTTTGCAGCTAGCAAACTGAGGCTGAGAGCTCACGGCTAGAACAAGGCCATCCATTGGGCTCAGGGCTAAGATGGGATTTGAACCCTGGTCTCCTTGACCGTTAACGTGGTTCCCCAATTGCCCCTCTCGCGTGTAGTTCATGGCCGCTCGCAGGGCAACCTGTGCCTCCCTGCGGTTTTTCCCCGCCAAGTGTCTGCCTTTAATCCTAGTCCACGGACCTGCTTTTTTAAATCTCTGTTTTCTTCTTGGAGAGACTGTAACGTTGTTGCCTTTGTTAAACGCTGTGCCGCTGCCGGGGCATTTTGCTCCTTCCAATGCAAACGGGGTAAATAGGATGGGCCATGGTTCAGATGGTAGAGTGCATGCTTTGCATGTAGAAGCTCCCAAATTCAATCCTCAGCATCTTCAATTTAGGATCTCAAGTAGCACGCCGGAGAGCTGGATTTGAAACCCTGCTGCCATGTCAGGTTGTGACAATACTGGGCTAAGATGGACCATTGGTCTGACTCAGTAGGCAGCTTCTTATATCCTTAATGTTCCACATTCCTGCTTTTATTATTAGTCTGTTCTCGTTTTAACAACTCATTTGCAAGCTCTGCTAATTTCTGGCAACACTGCAATTTATTTATTTATTTATTTATTTACATTTATTGGCCACCTCCTCATGCCCACTGCATCCCAGGGCGGCTTACAACAAATAAAACAACAATAAAAGCTCCTAAAACATAATATCAAAGATAAAATGAAACCATAAAACCCCTCCCCAAATCCCCCCAACCTATCCTACCCACCCCTCCGAAGGCCTGGGCGAACAGCCAGGTCTTACAGGCTCGACGAAATGCCATCAGACCCGGAGCCAGACGAGCTTCCTCCGGGAGGGAGTTCCAGAGTCGCGGCCCGGCCACCGAGAACGCTCTCTCTGTCGTGGCCCCCCGTTTAACACGGGGGACCTCCAAGAAGGCGCCCCCGGCAGCCCGAAGGGATCGCTCTGAGGCGCGGAGGGCGAGGCGGTCCCCAAGGTATGAGGGGCCCAGACCACGTAGGGCTTTATAGATCCAACACTTTGAATCTGGCTCGGTGCACTATAGGCAGCCAGTGCAGAGTGCGGAGCACAGGAGTTATGTGCTCCCGCCGCCTCGTCCCTGTGAGGAGACGGGCCACCACAATTCTGCACCAGCTGCAGCCTCCGAACCAGAGCCAAGGGAAGCCCCACGTAGAGCGCATTGCAGTAGTCTAGCCTCGAGGTGATGAAGGCATGGATGAGAGTGGCCAGGTCGGACCCGGAAATGTATGGGCGCAGCCTCCATACTAGATACAGC
>QEPC01004922.1:9241062-9263404 GCA_003113815.1 Sphenodon punctatus
GGACGTCTCGGAGCCACCCTGTCAATGGCCTCCCCCAGCAAGGTGTTCCAATGCTGGACCAGCACATCGGCAATAAGCCCTCTAAAGCAGCAACTTTTTTTTCTTTTTCTCTGGACATGGTTTTATGGCTTCTACAAATTTCTCCCAGGCTAACAATAGATGCTCCAAGTCCTGTGAAGGCATCTTTGGTCCGATGGCTTAAACCCCCGGCTGTTTATATATGATTCTAGGAATGAGATTTCCTCTAACAGAACTGGTTGTCCCTTCTGTTCTTTCCTTGACCCAGAATTAGCCCTGCACGATCCCTTTTTAAAAACATTTTCCTCTGGGAACTTCAGAAAAAGGTGCCAGACCATTCAGGTAGCGACCCTGACTGATCTGTCCTGAATCACCTACTCTCTCCTACATCGTATCTCCACCTCTTTGCATCTCCCGCCCACCCGGGGACACCAGAACTGTTACCCCAAAACTTTTATTGGGGAGTGGGTTAGGAGGCTGAGGTGTAATGGAGACACAGCAATCCAGCTGCTTTAACAAATCTTTCTTTGTTTACAAATTATTCAGAATACTCCCCTAACAAACATTTCTTACCTGTCGGCAGAGCAGCAAAACAACAGCGGCAAAAGTTCAGGTGCTCAGGCCAGAAGATGAGTTTCTGGGGTAGAGTCCCTGGCAATATTATTCCCTCTCCCAAATAATTAGCTGTGTTCTTAGTCTTTATAACCGCTCCCCACCATGACCTGGCTCTTCTCCTGGGATTGTCCAAAGCGTGTCACATCTTGCAAGCACATTTTTATCTATAGCAGGTGACTCTGCTGGATCTGCATTTTTACTAAGCAGTTTTAGCTTGGTCCACGACCAAATGTGCTTGCTTCCCTTAGCTCTTATGGCTGACTTGACGTGTTCAGGTTCAAGGGTCAGACTCAAAAGGTGTCAATGCCTGTCTAATCCAACACCTTCTCCACTAAGCCACACGGGTTTTGGATAAAAAGCAATAGCCTCGCTCTGCTAGCATGCTTCTCCCCCTCATCCCTTTTAAAATAAAATCAGATAAAAGGGTGGATAAAAGGGCTTTGCATATCACCTGACGCTCCAAGCAAGCGTATAAACATTCTCGAGGATCCCACGGCAGATTACAAGTCACCCAGTTTTATTATTAAGCATTTATTACAGCACCAGCAGCGTACTTGGCTCTTTACAAATGTTTTATTTATTTAATTACTTGTATCCCGCTCCCTCTAGCCCTACGGCAGCTCGGGGCAATGTTGTGTGTAGAGACAGGTCCCTACCCAGTGGGTTTACAATCAAAGATGGACACGGGTGAGGGAGAGAGACAGACACGCCCCACTGTTTATTACAGATGGGGGACTGAGAGGTTGTGACTTGCTCAAGGCTACCCAGTGAGTTCATGGCAAGGACAGGATTTGAACCCTGGTCTCCCAGGGCCAAGTCCAGCACCTTATTTGCTGCGCTGCGCTTGCTCATATTAAACATTTGCTTTATAGATTCCAGGATTTACAGTCTGGCAACTCCCCTGCTCCCCTATTTATAAAGCACCTGGCCTCTACTCTTTACTTTGGGAATCTTGGGGGTGTGGGGAGTTATTTATAACTGCATTTCAATATTTAAAACTATTCAGTGTGTTTGCATGATGGGCCTGTGGCTTCTGTGATGAAAAGTGATAGATGCTAATGCAACAATTCCTAAAGTTTTCCCCTGGTTGACCCCATTTTGAGACATCAATAGGCCCAGAGAGCCGCAAAGGACCAGTAGAGTATATTGAATGTCATTGGATCACAGCCCCCATCGGTAAATGGTGTGAACCACCCTGCCCCCTTCTTGCATACCTCCCAACAATCCCCATTTAGCAGGGACAGCACCTCATTGGGTGTTGAATCCCACTGTCCCTCTTTCAGGGAGTCCGAAGTTCCTCTTTCGGGAGAGAGAGGAAGAGCATCGGTCTTTTGATGCGCTTGGAATCTCGGGAAGGGGGCGTGTACATGCAAATGTGTGAGGAGGTGGAGCCTATTTGCTGTGGGTGGAGCTTATGGCCGAAGGGATGGGGCATATCCCTCTTTGGCCTCTCAAAAATGTGGAGAGGTTTTGCTTTCTGTTCCTGACCCACAGTTTGGGACCTCTGCCTCTCTGCACTTCTCTGAAGCGACTGGGAGAGCCATTTTGTGCTCGTGCCTCACAGGCTGCGAGTGATTTCCCACCCACAGACCATGGGATGTGGCAGGAAGGGTAAGCCTTGCTGGTATTTGTCAGCGTTCAATGGAACCAGACGGAGAAGCCATTGCATTTTTCCAGTCGACTCCCCGCGCTCTGCCAAAGCAGGATTCCTTCTTATCCTCAATCCAAATGCATTGCAACGTCCCCTGATTTTGCATTCAGGGAGAGAGCCGGCGTTTCCCCGCTCCCGGCTTGCCGAGGATGTGATAGGAGGGCAGAATGTGTGGCCAATATAAATTGCTTTCCTTCCTTAGTCTCGCTCCTTTTGGCCAGTTTCCATGCTGGCTGATTCCGATAGCTTTGTGAGCCTTTATTTCCCCCGTCCCTGACGCGGCATCCATCGGGTTTGCTTTTAAAGAGCAGTATCTCCGCTTCCCATGAAAAAAAAACGTTCTCTCCCCCACTTTTTAAACTAGACTCAGGAATGTGATTTTAAAACAAAAGAAGCCACCTTCCCGCCACCGAGTACCTCCCTGAGTTTCTGAGGTTCATTCAGTACCGCCCTAAACATCCCGCCCCTGCATATGGCCATTTCCTGTGGCTTCAGACAATTGACCTGTAGGCTGTTGTCCGCAGCCCTCAGAGCTGCCGCTGCCCCCAGAAAACCCTGGAGAGCCGCTGCTGATACAAGGTGGCCAGATATGTGCATTTTGTCACCCTATGGTGATAGCATTGCAGAGGAGATTCCTCCCAGCATGTCACCCTCTGGCCTTTGGACAGGAGACTCTAGTGCGGAAGGGGAGCACAAACGGGACCTCTTGTGCGGTGGTGGCAGCTATGGAAGGAGGAAGGCTCTAGAAACCAGTAGTGCTCGGAGGTTCTTGGTGGCTGGCAGTTTAGTGGCTCTCTGGGAGCTAGTTGTGGCAGGGACCCCAACCCCAAGAGCCTTGGGGACCGGCTCCAGTGATGTCAGGGACTCCCTGGGGCCAATTTCTGCCGTGGCCACTGTTTCTTGATAGCCTCAAACTTGGTGTCCACTTTTGGCAGCAGCAAGGGGCTCCCAGGAGCCGGTTGTGGCAGTTTGAGACAATTAGGTTTCAGACCAATTTTTACCCGTATGACCAAACATATAGTCCCATTTTTAATTTAATTATTTATTTATTCAAAGCTATACCCCACTCTTCCCCCAAGACTCAGGGCAGATTACATTTAAAAAAAAACAAACAAAAACCACTCCACCCCTATCCCCACCTACCAAATGCTTGGCCGGAAAGAAAGGTCTTACATTGCCTCTGGAAAATGCTCCCTCTCAGGCTCTGGTGGACCTCCAGAGGAAACGTTTTCCATAATCCCTGCAGGCTGTGGGCCTTTTAAGAGCTGAAGCGTGGAGAGCTAGCCATGCCCACTGCTCACTATAAGAAGAGGAGAGCCAGAAGAACAGAGTCAGTCTGTGCATGGACTCAGAAGAGTGAGGAGTACCTGAAGGCAGCTGACCAGGGTCCTGAAAATCTGCTAAGGAAGGAGGGTAAACAAGGGTCCTACAAGAGGAATCCTGGCCTGAGACAGCAGAGGCTTGGAGCTGTAAGTGCCTGTGTGGCTGGAGAGACTTTGGGGCTTGCTCTTGGGATAAGAAACTGTATATGCTTGTGCGAAGACTGGCCTCAAAGAGACGGTAGAGACTAGAGACTGTTATTTGGATGTACTGTTGTGGAAGTGCTCAGACCTATGGAAAGTGAGCCAGAGGACTGAGACTGGGCTGAGCTGTGATCGCTTACACGGCACTAGAGAGGCCGTGAGAGACCTTGGATATTGCTGCATGGGGAGTTAAAATAAACGATTGAAATGCTAATTCCCTGAGAAAGCCGATACTTTTGGGCCCCGATCCTGAGAATACTTAGAGCAAGGCACCTTCGCCCTACAGCAAAGGCTTTAAAGATCAAAAACCGTTCCTTGAATTGTGCCTGGGAAGCTACCGATAGGCTTTGACGCACGGGTATAATGTGCTTACGGTGACCCACCCCTGAAAGGAGCGGAGTTGCTGCCATGACCCCACCTCACAGCAACTGAGGCCTACACGGTAAATCCCAACATCCATCGGATCACGGCTCCATTGACAGACAGAGCGGAGGCACGGGAGGGCAAGGCACACAGTTTGGGGAATCCTATCTGCACTTCATTTGGACCACAATTCAACTCGATTAGTTTCAAAACCCCTCCTTGGCTTTCGGCATTTGCGCTCCGAGCGTTACCAAATAAACCAAAATGGCTAACTCCGCAGCGGATCCCTCTTGTGGGGTGTAATTATTGTGAGGACACATCCCCCCACAAAACTAGGGGGGTGGGGGTGGGTGGGAATAACTCTGTCCCATATTAAATTTGCAGTTGGGACATGGGGACGCAACAAGGATTTACTCTCCCATGCAGCCGAGTGTGAGTGAGCGTGGGAGCATTCTCTAGCCTCAGCTGTGCCACCCCCTGAGCTAGCCGCCACCCTCCTGCCCAGGACTTGGTGAATTAGAGAGGCTAACTCTTCTTCAGGGGCCAGGCTCCCTTAGCTAACTCTTCTTCAGGGGCCAGGCTCCCCTGGCTAACTCTTCTTCAGGGGCCAGGCTCCCTTAGCCAGCCCTGCCCCTGCTACACGGTTAGAATAGATGATACACCAGAGGTTCCCAAACTGTGTTTTTGAACTCCTAGCGGGGTCATATCCTCTGGAGATGGGGTTACGATCTCAATAGATATTGGGTACACTCTGCATGCCCTTGTTGCTGTCCAGGGGGGGCAGGGGAGGGGTCACGGAATTATATTTAAGTCTCAAAACTGGGGTCACACAGACAACATTTTGGGGGTCTGCTGCAATTTGCCTTATGGCAAACTGGCAGAAGTCAGACAGGGACAAGAGCTAATGGGCATAAGACAGGAAATCCATCATGATTAGAGGAGCGGTGAAGTGGGGTGGGAGGGGGGGACCTAATCTGCCTATTAACTGGGACAGAGGAAAAGCAAGGGACAGAGCTAGATTAGAAGAGTTAAACTTGAACAGATATGATACAAACTGAAACAGCTGGAAAGATAGAGACTTAAGTAGTTCAGATTATCTCTTTCATTGGGCCAACTTCTGTTGGTTGGTTGTACGCCCAACTCTTGCCTGGCCACACTCATTCTAGGCGTCATGACACTTGGAAAGGGGCGCGGCCACATCAGAAAGCATGGGATTAAAAGTACTGATCTATATCCTCCAAGCTTGCAGTGCAAGGCAGCAGTACCGCCATCCCCTGCTTGCATAGCAAGCCCTCCTGTTCGTCTGAACATCAAGGAGCAAGACCGCTGTGAACTGCACTGCAAGCTCAGAGTCTGGTATAGGGCTTGCCATGCAAGTAGGCATAACACTTCTTATTCCTTCTGTTCAGATGAGTGACAGGAACAGGCATACTGTGGGTTTTCTTGAAAAAAATTGAATTGGAAAATTTTCTTATTTGCATTAACATTAATTTGCATAAGAAAATTTTGAATTGGAACATTTTCCTGTGCAAAATTTCCTATAGCCCTGGAAATTTTTCTGCAGAAAAATTTGGTAGTGGAAAATTTTCTGCTGTGGATAATTTTCCACCCCACATCCCTGGTTGCACTGCACTACAAGCCTTGGAGGGTTTATACACCAATATTTTAACCCCAAGCCTCTGAGAAATCATTAAGTTACTCAAGGGTGCTGATTCTTATTTTTTTTTTTTTTAACTGGGAGGTTAAAGTAGTTCTTGAGTAAAACTTAAACTACCCCACCTATTTTTTAATAATAATAATAATAATAATAATTTTATTTCTATAATTTTATTCCTCCTTCCCCCGAATGGCACTTAGAGCGCTTCACAGCATAGAACAAATATAAAACAATATAAAATCCATTTCAAATACAAATCCATTTAAAAGGGGAGGAGAAAACACAATAAGGGGAACCGGCAGTGGATCCTAAAAGCATCTGGAAAACAAGTAAGTCTTCAGGGTTGGTTTGTTTTTTTTTAAAGTGAGGAGGAAGAACCTAAAACCACACGTGTGTTGGATTGCTATAACGACAACCTCGGGTGTCTGGCGCATCCGTACTGTAAGGGGATTTGGTTGGAGCATTGTTGCAGAACACTGCAATACCCTTTTGACCGGGGATAATGGGATGGAAAGTTCCTCTGCCGTCAGAGGAGTTCAGAGTGTCACATTCACCCCATCTCTGGGCAGATTCAAGCTTCCCCAAAGGATTTTATGTCCTGATTTTTATTTGATTCTCCCCCTCCGCCCCCCCGGCCTCTTCCTGAACACGCACCAACTCTGGGGGCGATGGGTCAATATTGTCATAGCAACAGGAAGTCATTTAATAGGGCTCTGCTCATGGTGAAGCCAATCCTGGGAGGCTTATGCTTAAATGCTGAGCGCCGTCTGCTCCCGCTGGAGTCAGGGAGAGCAAGAGCAGGCCAAGCCCCACACACTGTTTACCACCCCCCTCCAACCCAGTTACCCAGCGGTGAGAAAGCCAACCTCTCGTCCCCCCCGTTTGGTTGGAGTTACGGTCCGTCTTTTTCTCCAAAGCCGTATTTACAACAGGATGGGCTGCCAAGGGAGATTTTAAATTGCAACGGATTGGTTTATCTGGCGCGCTGGCCAGAATTCAGAGCCACAGAAGAGGGGCGGGCTGGTTGGTGAGGGGAGAATAAAGGGGGCCAGTTATGTATAGCAGAGGGTTTAACAGGGGATACCGTCAAAAGGCCAGACCCTCAGCTGCTGTATCAGTGGAGCTGGCCCACAGGAACGGCCGTGAGGCTGCAGCAAAAGGAGAATGATGTGGCGTGGCTCAAGGGGGATGTGAGGAGAGGTAATGAGATGAAACGGAGCCCAGGAAGAAATTCTGGCCTCACGTTGTGAATTTTTCTCCTCACCGTGAGATCATCCCCCGAGTGAGAGCTCGAGTCTCCTGCTGCCGTCGCTCAGAACGTTTGTCGCCTGGGGCTGAGGCTTGCGTTGGCAAAGGGTGACAGGCCGATGCTTCCTGTGCCGGCGTCCCCCACTTCAACCCCCCAGCTGGGAAGAGACCTGGGATGCTGTGGAGCCTTGCTCCTTCCCTGTTTCCCCACAGCAGCCAGTTCTTGCTATTTGTTAAACCAAAGGCCAACGGTTTGCCCGGCAGGACCATCTTTGCCGTCTGAAAGACTGCTTCTTTCCTCGTGACCCATTGTGACCTTTGAGGTCAGCTGGGAGCACCCTCTTGCAATTAACCATCTGCCTGAGACGTTTCTTCTACAACAAGGACACGCAGAGAAGCGTTCTTGGTGGCTGCCCCCCACGGAACTCCTTTCCCTTGGAGATTTGTTTAAGCCCAATCCTGTTCATCTTCCGGAAGCGATGCAAGAGCTTTTTGCTTGGCCAGGTATTTGGCAGGCAGGGATAGGGCTCTGAGAGAGGGAAGTTTTTACTTGAGTCTACTTGGTTTTCTTTGCTGCCTTCTAATATTTTAAAGGGTATGGGATTTGATTTGATTTGATTTGGTTTGCTTGAAAATAAGTGACTTTCTTGTGTGTTTTGGTAGTCTGCTGTGACAAGGGCCCCTTATGTCTGAAAGACCGCCTGCCCTTCCATGCTCCATGTGGGGCACATGTGGCCACATCCTCTGTTGCTGCATGTGTCGTGTGCTTCCTCGGAGAGAGAGGGTCGTCCCCCTCTCTGGGGTTTGCCCAGAAACTGTGCAGAGTTTTGATCCAGAGTCTCGGGACTCCAGGGGAAAGCCCTGGTTTCTCCCAGTCAGCCAGAGTTGCCCCTGGTAGCCCAGAGAAATTGGGGCTGCTGGAGGCAGCCACATCAACCAGGGGACAAGCCGCTGGGATTTGCCCGCCTTTTTCTGGCCCGGCAGGGACAGGGTTACAGCAGAAAGGGGCGTGGCAGGCAGCCTCTTTGCCCCCACCCCTCCACTGTGATCCCACTCCCTCCAGGTCTCCTCCTGAAGGGAGGTGGCAGTCATGCGGGTGCCATGTGCTCCCTCCAAGAAGGAAAGGCTCAGCTGGGCTGGAGGTTGTGTGGATCCACTCCCTCCCATAGGGGCAGCACTGAGCCCCCCCCGCAGCCCGGGTACAATCTGTACCCCACCCCTGGTTGGCCTTGATTGAGGATTTCTCCCCCTCCCGAAGCTGGTTCCTTCCTCACATCCACCGACTCTCCTCTCCTGGAGGCTTGTACGTGTGTGTAACCTCCCCATCATGTTGAGTGGCCAAAATGTGAGTGCGTGAGGGGTGGAGCTTATTCAGTGAGGGGTGGAGCTTATTCAGTGAGGGGATGGGGCATTGCATGCGCCACCCCCTCGTTGAATAAGTTCCACCCCTCAATAAGCTCCGCCCCTCACATACTTGCATACACGCGGCCCCCCCCGCCCAACATTCCACGTAACAGACATTCTCATTCCACTTATTCCCTTGTCTGTCCATCGTCTTCTCCATTGTCCTCTCAAGGTTTTTTCCCTGAGAGGCAGCCAGGAAAGAGGTGTCTGAGGTTTGAATACCGGGTTTTTTTAGGACGTGGAAAGTGGGACAGTGGGATGATTTCAGCACCCAAAGAGGGTGCTATCCCTCTTAAACATGAACTGTTGGAAAGACCGGCACGTGGTGAGTTACCTCGGGGACACCTGGGTATAGAAAGGCCGGGATCGGGGGGGTGGCCTAGGGAACAAGGGCCAACCAACCGAGCAAGAGGAGGAAAGGTTCAGCCGGTTCCCATTTTACAGTGGAACCTGCATGATCCCCGGCATAAGGCCCCTCTCGGTCACAGATGCAGGGAGCTTAAGCAGACGTAATTCCAGAGGCATTTGGGGACAAGCGGACGAGGCCCCTGGGCTCCATATTTTGCCTCGGATCTGCAGCACATACCTCCGATAAGCAGCTTAAGGGGGGAACTGCAGGCGTTAATCCCGATAACCCGGTGAGTTGAATCTAGGAGGAAATGGGAACGTCTCGCAGCAGGAGCTTGTCACTCTCGGACTGTCTCAAATCCCAGCGTTCACCCTTCTTTGCATACGCTGCAGCCTGGTGCGACGTCCCTTCTCACGGCCACAGCTGGGAAGTCAGCCCTTTTCGCAGTCGCTGTGAACTTGGTTTCTTTTTTTAAAAAAATCGCCAAAGTGGTTCATTTAACAATGGTTAAACCTCTATAAAGTTTAATTATTATTATTTATTTTTTTAAAAAACTTACAGCAACTAAGTCTCTGCGCTCTCCTGTGTTCAGGTGGCAAGATGCATCCTCTGCTTTCTACCCTGCTGTACCTCATTGGGCTGCCCAAAAAGATTGTTAACCTAGATGAGACAAAGCTCCCACAAGCAGGCAAGTAAAACTGCCATTAAAGTTTGCACCTACTCACGTGTGAATGAACTCTTTGCATGTTACGTGGAAACTTCCACGTCTTAATCCAGTTTCTGGAACCCCCGATGTCGAGGGTTCCAGAATGTGCATTTCCAAACTCTTGTGCTAACGATGCAGATTAATGTCTAAATGCCACTTGCGCAACATCGCGTTTGCTCAAATTGCCATTTTGAAAGCAGTCACATGAATTGAATCCAGTTGAATGATCCAATTGCCATTGCCAAAATGCAGCTTTACAGGTACCACGTGACATTTTCCACCCGCGACGGTGCAGGAGAACGTGTGAACAGCACTCGCGCATATATTGAGAAGTCCTTGTGATCGTAGGAGATTGCTGTAACCACGCACTTCATGCACGTTGGGTTTTGTGAGGAGTTGTGTGCTTGCAGTATGCTGCGTAAGCACTAGGTGTCACTGTGGGCTATACAGTGTTTCAAGGGAAGGGTGCCTTCCTGGCAGACAAGGGAGACAAGGCTGGACCTCAATTTGTGTGGAAAGCTGCTTATTTTACTTGCAGCTCTAGCTGTAATTATTGGCCCAATCCAATGTCCTTTGGATCTTGTGCGAAGCTGCACGGAACCCATGCGGCTCCACATTGCTGGTACGTTGTGCCGAGCATAAACTGCATGCATGTGGCTCCGCACGGGGGTCCGCAGGACATTGGATTGGGGCCACTGTCTTTAGCTAAACTGTCTGTTTAAGAATAGCCTGCAATTCTGTATATTTATGTGCAGTTTCATGGAGGAAAATAGCCAAGACAGTCAGGCTATGTTCAGTGTAACCGTGTGAGTAAGGTGTTGAACTTGCATCTAGAAGATCAAGCTTTAAATCCTGCCTTATTAAAGATCTCATTGGATGGCCTCGGGCAAGTCGCTATCTCCTGGCCTCCGTTCTCCATCTGTAAGATAGGAAGAATAAAGTCCTTAATTTCACAGGGCTGTTGTGAGGGAGAACTAGATAAGGATTGTAAAGCACTCTGAATACTGAAAGTCCTATATAAAAGAATGATAAATAACAGTAATAGCTCATGGGGTTCCTAAACAGACAGCAACAAGATCATATGAACTCTATCAAATAACAATCAGGATTGGAACCCCCATCCATATATGGTCCCTGCTGCCCCCCAGTCCCTGCTACCTCCACTGTTTAGGACTCTCTGATCTATCTCTCTTGATAGCTACAACAATTAGATAGCTTTATCAATATGGGGTATCTATAAAGAGATGGCTAATATACCTTTCCCAGCACGCTATGGCCACAATGCACAAACCACTTACTCCAGAATAGTGTCAGTGAGACCCCTTGTGTCAATCCACTCATCAACACAAAACGCCCATCAGTTTGAATGGACTCA
Source organism: Sphenodon punctatus (assembly GCA_003113815.1). Taxonomy (NCBI): domain Eukaryota; kingdom Metazoa; phylum Chordata; class Lepidosauria; order Sphenodontia; family Sphenodontidae; genus Sphenodon; species Sphenodon punctatus. The sequence continues at coordinate 9,251,972 of QEPC01004922.1, forward strand.
GGGATTTAGCCATTTGTCCCGGGTGGATCTCTGGGTAGCAGTGACCAGACTCTGAAGCCGCTTGTCAGACTGGCTAAAGAATGGCAACACAGTGGAGAATCCACTCAAGTCAATACAAAATACCCATTGGATGACTGTGCTTTCACATTGGGTGTTTCCAGACGGATGCAGAGCTGGACACCCCCGAAGCTGCTCTTGGGGGTGCACCCCTGAGTCTGCTCCCCTCCAGCCCCACCTGGATCAGGTTTAAATGGACCCGGCGGGCTCCCTGGCCTGTCTACCATCCCCCACCCTCTAGACCACAGCTCTATGGTGTTGCCTGGGGCAATGGAGCAGCAGCGTGGGTCCGTGCATCAGATGGACTGCTGCTCCATTTTGGTCCGGTGCCTCGGGTTTGTCTGGCCTGTTCTTCCGGCGGTGCTCCGGGATGTTCTGAAGCGCCGGTGGTGAGGCCTCTGCTCCACATAAACATCTGACGGGCTGCCTTTAGAAAGCTAGGCCACCCGGGGGTGAAGCGGAGCGGAGATGGGGCTGCTGTCTCTCTCTAAAAGCACCCATTGTTGTGGCTGGACGGATCTCTGGGTAGCAGAGTTGGGGCTGATCAGGCACTGAAGCCGCTTGCCAGATAGCCATGATGAGGCCATGTAAAGAATGTCAACGCACATCAGAGAATCCACTAGAGTCAATGCAAAATGCCCATGGGCGTGACTAGACCCAGGGATTCAGCCACTGGGTAGACATCAGAGAATCCACTAAAGTTGCTGCAGAATGCCCACTGACCTGAGATTTCAGCCATTTGATACACATCAGAGAGGGCATTAAAGCCAATGGGAGTTTTGCATTGACTTAGGGCTTCAATGAAACCATTCCAGAATAAGTGGTTTGTGGATCGCAGCGTAACTGGTTACAGATCTAGAGGGGGGGAAATCAGGGACTCTCCCATAGGCGGACGCTTCTGTTCCAGCCTCTAGCTGCCAATTTACTGCTGAGATCTGGAGAGTCTCGACCACAGAAATTTGAGAGGAGTAGACCCCATTTCATCTCCTCTGCTCTCCCGCAGGGCTATAGTCGCATTGTTCCCTGCAGCCCATGCGCCATCCTCTCCAAAGCTTTGTGCTGTAGCCTAGCTTTGGCTTCACATCAAAAACCACCAGGGGCTTTCTTCTCTGATAATTGGGAGCTATCATTCCAGGAAGTAGAGAGGGGCGGAATGCGACATGTAATTGGAACTCCCTCCCACTTGGGTGTCCCTGGGGCATGATCCACTTGAGGAAAGCCTCCTGCGTTCATAGTAGCAGAAGGGGTCAATTGGAGGCAAGGCTATTAGCCCAACAGCTTTCCAAGGGACTCAGAAAATCAGCCCCTGCTCACTGACACTTTGATTAAGCAAATCTTTCCAGTAACAAACTCGGCACAAGCCGATTCCCTCCCCCTCGGGAGCTAAGCTAAATATCTGCTTTGCTTTTTCATGGCTTGCTGCATCTTTCCCTGGTGCCTTGTGATGCTCCGTTACCCCTCACTCTGCACATCCCAGTGGCACCAGGGCGTGGAGGCTGCCCCCCCCCCCCCCCGCGAGCGCTTTTCACCAGGGGTCGAAATGTTCATTCCTGTTCCTAGCTTTTCCGGTTCCATCCCTTGAATACGGCCGTAACAGGGCCAGGCCGAGCAGACTTGGGAGGAACTCCTTTATCCTTCCAGCCTTAAATTAATCCTCTCAAAACATGACAACGTCTTTGGGAGGATTTTGCATAAAAATTAAGGCGAGCGGTGGCTCACGGAGCAGGAACTCAGAACAGAGTGTCATTGAAATGAAACCCACTGGGATGAGACAGGGAGATAGAAGCACCAGAATCCGGATATATGGCTTGGGCCTGGTGTCCAAGCCTCATGGCTCACCAAGGGACCAGATTCAACAGCACTCGGCTGTTGAATCCTAACACAACAACGTGATCAAAGATGTGCTTCGTGTCAGTCTAGCAGCTCCAATGACAGAGGTAGCCTGAGGCACAGGTAGGAGTACTGTCTGCTTGCCTGTTAGTGTGGCTAAGTTGTACAGGCACAGATGGGCAGCTGGTATTGGTAACAATGACTAAGGGTGCAGGTGCTCTTGGTATGGCTGAGGAATTTGCCCGTGCACATCAAAGCTTGTCATTATTATTTAGATAGCTCCAGAAATATGCCTGGTACTAAACCGAGCGTGTGCTGTAGTGGGTTATGAGCGCAGTACTGGGACCTGGAGGTACAGTATGAATCCAAGCCCAGCGCCCCACGCCCGCGGTTAAAGACTGGCCTTAGCCATAAACTCACTGCGTGATCTTGGGCCAGTCACAGATCTCTCAGCCTAACCTACCTCACAGGGTTGTTGTGAGGATTACTCGTTGAGTTAATTAGTTTTAGTGTTAATGGTTAAAGTGAATAAGTTGAAATGTGAGCCACCCTGAGCCTAAGGGAAAGGGTGGGATACAAACTGGAATAAATAAATAAATAAACACTCAGGATTAGAGACAGGCCCCTGCTCCGAGGGTTTTACAATCTAGAATGAAGAAGGGGTGGAAAAACAGGGGGAGATGGGAACATATCTGTGAGTTCAGCAATTAGGCTCACAAGGGGTATTTCTCATTGGTCAGTTGAGGATTCAGGAATTCATGGTTTGTGGTTTGTCATTTTGATATTCTTGTAACCTGGGATTGGCCAACTGTTATCGCTCACTGGGTAAAAACCAAACGTGACCGCCAACTGGCCATCATCTGACAGCGCCTGCACATATGTGCAGGCAAGGCCACAGCGGACTGCTGTCATGTTTGGTTGTACCCTTTGTGTCACAAATCAAGGTTGCAGGCATAGCATACACTTCAGAGACTCCACTGGCATCAGTGCAAAATGCCAGAAGTGCAGAATGCCTGATGGCATTGCAACGCTCATTCTAGTCCAACCCCTGTTCCAAGGCAGGATACCCTTTACCATCAGCATCACAGACAGATACGTGCCCAGCTGGTCCTTAAAAGCATCCAAGGAAGGAGATTGCGCAACTTCTCCAGTCAACCAATCCCATCCCCCGACTGTTCTTGCAGTTAAGGGGTTTCCCCTAATTAGCTAGAATCTACCCGGCAGCAATTTGCTCCCATTCCCTCTTCAGCAGAGAAAATATGCTCTCTCGCTTTTTTGTGGCACTGTCTTAGCTATTTGGAAACTGCTCTTGTGTCTCCCCTCCCCTTTGTCTTCTTTTCTCTAAGCTAAACATACCCAGTTCCTTCAGTCCCTCCTCATGTGATGTGTCCTGCAGAGCTGAAAACCTATGGGGACTTCATTTAAAGTGCAAACTAGGAGAAACTAAAGCCAGTGTCCATCCATGCTTTCCAATCCAGTCAATCATTTTTACAGCTGTACACCATTTCAAAAATTTCATTACATAGCATGAGAGCCAAAACAGTAAAGACAAAAAAATACTTTAAAATACTTGAAATAAAAATGGAGTACAGATCAGGTACAACTACCATAATCTATCAATGAGAAGTGACTTCCTCTTACAATTTACCAGAAGGAGGAATACTGCCACTGCTTTCATAACTACCAAATCATTCATGTTCAACCAACGAGACACTTTCCGGTGGCAAGACATTCTCAATTTTTCTTAATCCGGACAGTAAAATAACACATGGGTGAGGGATTCAAGCACAGTAAGTATGTCCCTGATATCTTCCACTAATAACCGCAGGATCAAATAACTGAAAGTGGGCTAATGTTAGCAGCTTACGTCATTTAAAATCCTGAAGATGAACCAAACAAGGTTCCAAAGAAAAAAGTTGCCTTAGTCATCGAGTACCATGGCGCTATACTGCTTGATCTAAGAGTAGACAGCTCATCTTGCACTACTATATCAAAAAGCCTCTGTTTTATTTCAGACAATGCAAAGGACCTGTATGTCCCATATGATTCTACAGAGAAACCTATTTGAATCAGAAATTTTAGCAACCCCATTCCACCTCCGGAATTTCCTACTCCCTGTATGACACTGCTGTTCTGACCAACATCTATATGGAAGGCATGTAGCCTCTAGCCTAGAAATCTTGTCCCAATAGGAGACCGCTCTTACCATTACCAATGTAGATATAGGAAAGAGACCCATTTCAGCCCTGAGCATGGTAAGTGGCATAGATATTGGGGACCCCCAAAACTTTCCATATAAACTTATTTTGGACAACTTTAATTCCTCGAGAATAACCAGGATAACAGAGTTCTATACCATAAAGTAGTTGTGCCAATCCCTTGGCTTTAAAAACTTCAGTAGCTTGAGCAACAATAACAAATTTAGAGGTCCTATATAATCTGAGGATCCTTGCAATCGAACTTGATGCTTTATTTATCAAGTAATCCCTATGCACCACCCAAGTAGTTGATGCAGAGAAAGTAGTTCCTAAATATACATGCTTGGTGACTTGAGCTAGCTGATGCTTTCCTAAAGAACAATTTATATTGATTTTGTTTCTTGCCAGAACAGATAACTTGCGATTTTTGCGGATTTACTTTTAAATTGTTTTCAATATAGCAGGTATCCAGACGGTTCAAACATTGTTGCAGTCCCAATTTCGTTTGCGATAAGAATATAATATCATCTGCATACAGGAGAATTCTTAGTGGTCTTTCCATCATTTTCGGTGGCGTAGAGTTAGCCTCGTCAATCAACTTAACCAAGTCATTTATAAAAGGTTTAAAAGTACTGGGGGATGATGGCGTGAGATCTGTACTGCCTCCTCTTGTGGGTGCTGGTGTTGTGTGGACTCCTTTCCTCTGCAAATAAACTCATGCAAAACAACCCAATGTGCAGGCACCCTTGGCCAACCCCTGCCTCAATGCTAAAAGGTTTGGACACTCTGCCTGAGTTGCCCGATTTTACCATCGCTCTTTAATTTTGATGAAGCTCGAGCATGCTTTCAAAATGTCTGATTTTGGATTTGAGTATTCAGCAAAGAAAACAAATCCTCCAGGTCGCTGCACTCGTCTGTTCTCTGCTGTTTGTTTTGCCTCTCGTTACCGTGCACAGTGCTAACAAACCATTTTTCCTGAAGACTGCTCCGCTCCCTCCTGTCAGCCTAGCGCAACTGGCCCAGGGGAGGCCATGCACCTTTGGGATGGGTTGAGTAGGAAAAGAAACTGACTTTGTAGGAGTTGCTTTGCTACAGACATTCCCAAGCTCCTTGCCCACACAGACTGCTCCTTCTACCGTCCTTGTGTTCAGGGCCCCCTTCTTCCCTGTAACTAAGCTAAACGGGCATCTGCGACTTCTCGACTTCATGAAAGTTTCCCTGTCTCTCCCTATGTTCCCTCTCTCCCTTGTTAATCCTAGATTGTAAGCCCCTTCAGGCAAGGCCCCGTCTCTAATCATGACTGTTCAGTGCCAGGCATACTGCTTGTGCTATATAAATACTTGATAATAATAATGAATACACAGTCTCTTCAGCTGCCTTGTAGCAAGAAAGCCCAGAATTGGAGCAGAAGGATCATGTTTCTTATGCGCTGCAAGGGTTGTATTGCATGAGTTTATTTGCAGAGGAAAAGAGTCCACACAACACCAGCACCCACAAGAGGAGGCAGTACAGATCTCACGCCATCATCCCCCAGTCTCAGGCACGGGGACCAAACGTGTCCCACAGCTGGTCTTCATGTAGCCCCTTTCCAATTCCTGGATGGTACTCCCTTGGATCCGGTTTCTACCCCCAAGCCCTGAAAGGGTGAGCTTAGGATAAGGGAGCAGTAATAAGGGCCTGTACACAAGGACAGGGAAGAGATCCATGAACTGGAGCCTCCTCTTCCTTAGGCGCTCCCACTTCCAACTTCTGAGTGGCTCTCAGAACTTGTCCTCCTTTTCAAAATGGCCACTGGGAGGGAAAAGCTTCCCCACCGCTGTTCTACAGGATGTATGAATGGGCCCTAACTTCCATTGTCCATCAAGGAAGGAGAGTGTGCCAAGTTGCATTGGCTGCGATCCATGCACTCCTTACTCCAGAGTAGCCCCACTGAAGCACATAGCACTTCTCTGCTCCAGGGGAAGCCGTTTGTGGATCGCAGCCGTAAAGCTTTCTGTAGAGCCCCTGCTACTCCTGTGTCGATGTCGGTTTCCAGATGAGGAGTCCTCTCCCCTGCTCTCAAGTTGTCTTTATTCTCTCTCTTCTGCCAGATCAAGTTGCAGCCTTTGATCACAAGGAACCACGGATCCTGTTTCTCTGCTGCTACCTACAGGCTTCGTAGCAGAAGGGAATCATTAAAGAGAGGAAGCCAGGCGTTGCAGAACCCACAAGGTGAGCTGGTGAGCGGGTTAATGAAAAGACGTGGGGACGCAGAGTCCTGCTAAGGATGAGTTTACAGTCGTTATTAGCACTTGGGTTTCACCTTGGGTTGTCCCATTTAGTAAGTCCCAAATGGCGGCCGGGGTGTGCGCTGTGTTCTGCAGCGGCCGGAACACGACTCCACTGAAGTGAACAAGACTGGATTCTCCCCTCCCTGTGGCATCAATAAGGCCGAAGGGGGTGCACTGAGTTTAGCACGGGGGTAGGTAAGGCCATGTGGACTGGCATTGGTGCTGATTCTCCTTCACTTCAGAGAGAAGATTCTGTGTCTGGAGCTTGCATGGAAGGAGGGGAGACCACGGTTATTATTACCATTGCGTATATAGCGCCAGCAATGTACCAGGCATTGAACAATCATTCAATGATGGTTGAGACAGGTCGCAGTTGCTCCCATCCTCCAGCTGATGGATTGGAGGAGCAACGCCCCACAGGGGCCGGCACAAATCTAAAAAGCTCGACGTCATGAGGCTCTTGTAAGGGCTGCATCGGTTTGTGGCATCCCCTTGGCCCACCGCCTCCTTGTGCTCCCCTGGTCAAGTACTTAGTCAGAGGGGTCAGCGGACACTGCCTCTGGCTGTCAGGAGCTGGGGGTGCACGGCAGGGAATGGAGCGCTCCATTAAGACCCTGTTGGGGACTTCTCCAAAGCAATCAAGGGTGGCTGCTGTCGGAGGCAGTAGATCATTGTTCACCCACTGTGTGGGAACGCCTACACATTGAACACGCGCAGGTTTGGTTTGGTGTGTGAGCACATACACAAAACAAACTCATGGGTGTGCACTATTTTGTCTGATTCCACCCTGTGAGAGTTCATAAGAACATAAGCAGTGCCATACTGAGTCAGACCAATGGTCCATCAAGCCCAGCATCCTGTCTCCGACAGTGGCCAATCTAGATCGCATGGGAGAAGAAACAACAGTCACAATGGGTGATCCATTCCCCGTTGTTCACTCCGAGCTCCCGACAGTAAGACGTTCATCCCGTAAACTACTTGGTTAATAGCCATTAATGGCCCTACTCTCTAAGAACGTATCCAGGCCTTTTTTAAACCCAGCTCTACTACTGGCCTTGGCAACGTCCCCTGGCAACCAATTCCATAAGTTAATTATGCGTAGTTCACTTATGTCACTCTCCATACCATGCCCTAGGTATGGATAACGTATAGGTACACCGTATACGGCACCAGCCGATCACTGGTAAGCTGGTAGCTAGTGAAACCTGACACCGCAGGCTGGGTTGTCGGGATTCAATTGGGGGCCTCTTGCTCTGCCTGTATGAGCCTCTACCCTCTAAGCTAGAAGGCCAGGGCCTGTTAGCTCTGTAGATTAGCAGGCTCATGAACCTGGGGTGGACTGCCGCCACCACACCACCAGTGAGGGCCAGCGTGCCAACCCCTGGGGCTACACTCTCCCTCTGGCCAAAGAAGCACCCTCCCCGAGCTTCACAAGTCCACGTAGCTCATATCCACATACGGGCCACCACTTGCCACCTAACCCCCGGGGCTGGGTTGTCAGCAGCGGGGATTGAACTGGGGACCTCTTGCTTCATCTGCACGAGCCTCTACCCTCTAAGCTAAAAGACCTAGCTCTCTCAGCCTAGCCTGTGGAGTAGCAGGCTCCTGAACCTGTGATGGTTTGCCACCACCACACCTCTAGAGGGAACCGCTCGGCCAACCCCATAGGGCTACGCTAGCAATGGGAATAGTCGAAGGACCGTTTTCTCCCCAGGCTTGAGGTTTGGTTGCTTCTGGGTTGGCAAGAGGTGCGTGTCCATCCATCTCTCTTTGCACTGTCTGTGACACCAGGCCACTCCACTAAGCTCTTTCTCTCTCCTTACCTCAACAGGTTTCCTGCTGCCCATGGGCCCGCAATGGCGACTCTGCAAATGTGACTGCTCGCTAATGTGAGTACCCAGCAGCAGGCCTCTGCTGTCTGTGGTCTGGACTTCCAGCGTCCTCCCCAAACGATCTGGCAGCTCCTTTCTCTCCCCTTAAGCCAACCGTGGGTTAGAGCGTCCGTGTAAATTTGCTATGACATACATCAATGTTGAGGAGAGACAGGAACACTGCCGGGTAATTTTGAGCTGCCAGACTAATCAGCTGTACGCACGCCATGGCTTAAAGGATTTTTCAATTAGCAGCATGCATCCCCTAAAGAATGTAGACACTAACATTTTTACTGGGGACTTTAATCCTGTAGACTCATGTCATGTAGGCAAAACGGCCAGTAACGTGGAAACCCGGCTGTACCGGAGCGTGGAGAACCTCCACTGGGCCACCCTAGCTGATTCCAGCTTCTATTCCCACTGTGGGAGCACCGATAGCAACCTCATTTTCCACTACAAAGGCGCCACCCACTGGTCGGCAGGTTCTGTGGATGTACCCCTAGCACCTGGTTCCCGACATCTTCCCCGCCCTTCTAAGCGGCCTCCAACAGCAACGCAGAACCTGGCCCTTCCCCCTTTCGCCAAAGTGCCTCAGTGGCTCTTCCCTTCGTCCACGGATGGGGATGCCAAAAAAGAACTGAAGGAGAAGCTTAGGATCCATAGCGCTAAAGTGGTGGAGCCAGCCAGGCCCCTGCGGCCTCAGGCATCCTTGAGTGACCTAGTTTCAAGGGAGTTTTCCGAATGCCGGGCGTGTCAGCAGTACAAAAATGGGTGCTCTGTCAACTGTTGTACTGTATTGGTGGAGCATGCTACCCTCACTCATAACCCTCTGGTGGTGACAGGAAGGCAATGGCCTTGCTCTTCGCATAGAATAGCCAATCCTGAAGACATCAAGCAAGAGGCACGGAGAAGGCTGCAGCTGAGGAGACAAAATAGCTCTCCCAACTTGACTCTCCATCATGCAAAGGAAGGCCAAGAGATGGTGAAATCCAAAACCACCAGCTCCCTGGAGGGATGCAACGAGAAGGCTGACAGCAAAGGGGCGTTAGAATGGAGCAGGAAAGCACATTGGAAAGGGAGGCTCTACATCCCAACCTTTGAGGAGTTCAAGAGGATGCGAAACAAGGAGGCACATTCATCCGTTGGCAACAGTGAGACAGTGCAACACTTGAGTGAGGGGAACCAAACCCAAGAGGGAGAGAGCAATCAAAACACCTGCCCGGGCATGTCCCGACCAAACCCAAGAACCGATCTTGCCAAAGATTCTGCCGCGGCGGTGGACGATTATGATGACGTCTTTCATGAAAGCCAGAGCTCCGCTAGCTTTGTCCCTTTCCAGGACATCCCCACAGCATGGGATATAATTGGCATGCCCGCGTCTCACTGGGACATGTCCAAGGACGAGAGCTGCCGGATGCCGAGTTTGGACCGGTCCCCTGTGCCCATCTGTTCTAGTCCGATTCCGAGGTCCCTCCTGCAAGTGGCCACGGTGGCTGGGGAGCGAGGGCAGACCATTGGAATGGAACAGCAGGGGCTGGACGCAAGGCAGCTAAGTGGAGTCCTTCACCTGACAGGGCAGTCGCTGGCATCCGAAGCCCAGTCTTCTTGCTGTCCGTCACTGTTGTTAGACGCCACAGACCTGTCCAGCTATGGAGCTAAGCTGCAAAAAATGAAGGATGAATTCATAGGCTCTGCTCTGGATCTTATTAAGAAAAGGTAACGATCTCTCTTAGGGCACCTGAAAGCTGATTCTTTTTTGGGGGGAGGCGGGGAGGTGTATAGTCACCCAGCCTATCCCATTGTCTTAGAGTAACCATGGAACGATGCTTGTGGGGGGGCAAGTGTTTCCCATGCCCAGTGGGTAAACTGAGGCACGGGGAGGCCCCAGGGCCACACAGCAAGGTACGGTGTTAGCTGGAGTCCCTCATTCAGCTCACTAGGACACACTGCCTCCCATAATTCTAGCAGCTCTGGCCGAGGGCAGTTTATATGGATCTAAGGGCGGGGTTTTATGTTCCTGTTTAGAATGGGGAGAGTCTCATGAGCTGAAGAGAGCAACTAAGAGCTAGATGAAAGTGGGGAACCTCTGGCCTGGGGGCCAAATCCAGTCTGTGGCTGTTTTTCATTTGACCCCTTTCCTATTCCTGGATCTGGCCCCTGGATCCAGCCTCTACCCCCAAGCACTGAAAACCTGAGCTATGGGGAAGGGAGTAAAAACGAGGCTAGGGCGATTGATCCCTGATGTAAGGGTAAAAACAGACCTGATTTGGCCCGGGACCCGCAGCACGTGTAAACACGTGCTGCCAGATGTTGGCCCAGGATTGCCCCGGGCAGTGTTGGGGGCTGGCTCAGGCTGTGACCTCCGGACGTGACAGCCTCCGAGGCTAAGGCCTGCCTGACCAGGCCAGGGCTGGCGAGCATGTCTCTGCAGCTGTAGCTTTCCTGTCCCAGGAGCCGCCATGATTGGCAGCCATGGCTGTGCCTCATTGGCACTGGGGGCGTGGCCCCCCACCCACAGGTTTGTTGTGCTCCCGTACCTGGGCCAGTGGGGCCACGGCTCCCTGGTCGCAGTCACATCAGGTCCGTCCGGGCCATGTTTCTTGGGATTTTCTGCCCTGGGGCAACCCAGGGAGCCGTTCCGCTGACCACACAGCTGTTTTTACTCCTAGACCAGGGATAGCCAGACAGATGATGCTCACAATCCACTTGATCCAGGTGTCAACTTCATGTGATCTCCCAAGACCCCTTCCGCTGGCTCCCGGCTCTAGGACCCCTCAGCAATAGGTCTCGGGAGGGGAGAGGAGCGCTCCCCTTTAGAAAGAGCCTTCCCCGTCGCATTGGTTGAGCGCTTCGAGCCTGGTATCAGTCCCACTCTTCTCCCCAGAGGAGATCTCTGAGGGGCTGGTCCCCCTCCCCACACCATGATCTACCAGAGACTAGCTTGTGATATACCAGTGGATTGTGATCTGCCACCCCTGATATAGACTGTGCAACAGGCCCTGGCCTCTACAAGCATTGATATATTGTTCCCAGTATAACCTGATGCCCTTGGTTGAGATTGTTGGCAGTAAGCACCTCTACTCCATTCTTGTCCTCCTTGACCTCTCTGCTGCCTTTGACGCTGTCGACCACTTGCTTCTATTGGACTCGCTTTACTCTTTGGGCTTCCGTGGCTCTGTCCTTGACTGGTTCTCCTCCTACCTCTCT
>QEPC01004922.1:9273615-9293043 GCA_003113815.1 Sphenodon punctatus
ACTAGGACCTTGAACTTGGCCCGGCACACTATCGGCAGCCAGTGCAGCGCTCGGAGCACCGGTGTAATGTGCTCCCGGCGACCCGTCCCCGTAAGAAGACGAGCCGCCGCATTCTGCACCAGCTGCAGCCTCCGGGCCAAGAACAAGGGAAGCCCCACGTAGAGCGCGTTGCAGTACATGTATCAGGTTTCTTAGCTGTACAGAGCTTGACACCCCTCCCCTATAGCAAGTCACAGGATTAGAACCCACAGCACCTGAGTCCCAGTCCTGAGCCTTATCCACTAAGCCATGTTGCTTCCTGTAGCAGGGGGCGTGTTGCTGTCTAGTTCAGTAGCAAGCACCAGACTGTCCTCCCTCCCTTCCACCTGGTGGCCAGCTCACCTCCCTGTTTTATTCCAGAGCTCCAGTTACCGCCGATCCAGCTTGGACATCGCCCGCGAAGCCGCGGACTGCACCAAGGCCCAGCGGGAGTGCCGGCTGCGGCCTCATTTCAGCGACCCCATGCCGGCCGACGCGGTGAAGAGGAAACAGCTGGAGCTGAAGATTGCGGCGGCGGCCCGGCAGCACGCGCAGAAACGGCGACAGGAGAGAGAGCCTGGTACCTCCACTAGCTCCTTGCTTGAGCCGTGCACGGCTTGGGGTGGCCTCGTCTGGGCTGGGCCCGCCCCTACGGCAAGGGAGGAGCAGCAAACATCAAACGGGCAGGAGAAGGCTGCCTCTCTTATGTTTGCTGCCCTCAGGCAGGGGTGGGGCTCATCGGAGCCAGGTCACTAGGGTGGAGGAGTGGGTCAGGCCTACTGGGACAGGAAAGCGCCTCCCTGAGTGGCTGGCAGGGTAGGCTAGGCCCAGCCTGAGCCCTCCTGTCAGTAGGTGACCTCGCCCACGCGGAGAGAATCCTGACAAGCTTGCTAGGGGCCACGTCTCCCTGCCGTGCCCCATTGCCAAAGTGAACCCACCGCCCCACCCAAGCGGCCCCAACTTCCCTGGCCGGAATGCAATGTTAGGCTTCATTAGCAGAATCGTTTTCCAAGTCATGAGAGAGAATCAATTCCACTTTGAAAAAATGGGAGCGAGTTCAGAGGAGGGTGACCAAGGGTCTGGAAAGCAAGTCTGGTGAGGAAAGATTGAAGGAACTGGGTGTGTTTAGCCTAGCGAAGAGGAGATTAAGGGGAGACATAAAAGCAGTCTTCCGCTGTCTTAAGGAAGATGGCAAGGAACTGTTCTCCATTGCTACAGAGGGCAGGCCAGTATAATGGGCTCGAATGACAAGAAGGTAGATTTCAGATAGATTGCAGGGAAAACTTCCTAACGGTAAGAGAGGCAGCAATGGAACAAGCTTCCTAGGGAGGGTGTAGCCTCTCTGTCGCTGGAGGTTTTCCCAAAGAGGCTGGACAACCCTCTGTCAAAGATGTAGCTATAGCCATCCTGCATCCAAGCAGGGGATTGGACTAGATGACCCTCAGGCTCCTTTCCAACTCCCATTTCCTTTGTCTGCTCAGGCCCAGTGGTGGCTAAAGCCAACATCAGCCATGGCTGCAGCTTTGACGAGAACCGCCATGCCCGCAGTAGCTCCCTGCGCTCCAGGCACCGCTGGAGCAACGTCAGTAGCCTCAGCACGGACAGCGGCATCGTGGGCGTGGCCGATGAGAAGGACGACGCCGATGGGGCGCCGCCGAGGATGAGGTCGGCCGAGGTGGAGAGGACAGACAGCGGCATCGGCCAGGCCCTGGCTAGGAAGTGGAAGAGCAGGGCCTCGGAAACTCTGACCTCCTTGCAGGCGTGGGAAGCCCACCGACCCTGCACCGACTGCGGGGAGAGAGACTTCCCGCTGGAAACGGACGTGCAGAACCGGAACAAGAGACGGGCCAACCTGTGCGAAAAGTGCCGGAAGCGCAGGACGGAGCGCAAGGAGTCGGTGCTGGAGTTTGTCAACACGGAGGCCAGCTACGGGGAGGACTTGCGCATCATCAAAGAGGAGTTCTACCTTCCCATGCAGGCGGCGGGCCTGCTGACCCAGGAGCAGCTCCTGGTGGTCTTCAGCAACATCCAGGAGCTGATCGACCTCAATGAGAACTTCCTGGAGTACCTGCAGGAGGAGATCGACCAGGCCTTCGAGCAGGTAGTGTCCCTATTGCCTGGGTTACCTCAGGGACTGTGCGTGGTCTCTCTCCTTCAGACCTGACAAGAGGGAGAGGATCGCGGGTACATGACCCCCAAGCTCAGGAGGCTCCCCAAAGCTGTGTGAATCAAGGAGCAGTCTCTCCAGAAATCGGCTTGGCCAGCCACTGGGTAATGGGGGATGGGAGGTAGGGGGCTCCCAGGTACCAGGATGCAACGGGACCCCAAATCCCCTGAACAGGCCTGTACACATTGACAGGGAATGTAGGAGTCTGGGAGTTGGGGCTCAAAGGTTCTGTTCTTCTGACCTCAGTCTTTGGCCTTTTTTTACACGGGGGGGGGGGGGGGGGGTGGGGTCAGTCTGTGGGGGAGGGGAGGTGCGGGGTGTGCGCACCAATCCCCCCGCATGGAGCAACCTGTGTTTATGTCGCTTGCTCTGTGCGAAGGTGGTGGGTGCATCTCGTGTAAAAAGGGCCTTTGACAGGGTCGGCCTGGACCTGTCTTTTGGGGGAACCGTGACTGGGTTTGCCTCTTCCAGTCAGCAGCGCAGACATAAGAGCATTCACCGCCTCCACACGTGATACACACCACCCCTAAGCTGTATGTGTCCTTCCTTTACCTCCGGAATCCAGTTCCTACCCCTCCACATTGAAAGACTGAGCTCAGGGTGAGGGAGCAGCAATGAGGAGAGGGGGACAGAGCCTCCTCTTCCTGAGTGCACCCCACCCCCAACTTCTGTGCCGCCCCTGGAGCTTGGACAGCTTTTGCAAAGTCTCCCCTAGGAGGGGAAAAGCTCCCCGACCCTCACTCTAATGGGAACACATTTTCGTCACAGTCAGGTATCGCTCTGGGTGAAAACAAACATGGAGCTGGCACACTGACTACGCAGCTAGCGGAGGGAGGTGCCCCATGGACGTGCGCCCAACCGGGCTGAGTGGCAAGCCCTCCCCTGCCCCACCCCAAACAGGGGAACAGAACAAATGCGCGGCCAGCTCCCCCCTCCGCCATGGCTACCTCCAATCCCTGGCGGGGGGTGGCTGTGAGAACAGCCATGCTGGACCGTGGTGGAATCCTGCCTGGGCAGCCCTTGGCCTGGAAGCATCTGGGGGACCACATCTGGGCCGGCCGCCTACTCAGGCCGGGGCAGCAGCGGGCCCACATCTGGCCGCAGTGAGTCTCTGGCCCAGGCCCTCATTGCGTCTGTTTTCACCCTCTGTTTTGCCGTGACTATTAAGGGGAGATTGGGGAGTTGCTATTTTGGGCTAGAGCTGCAGTGTGAATGCTACCAAAGTGGAGTAGTTACTTCAGTGTGTCTTCATGGCAGTAGTTACTTCAGAACGTGGGCCTTCCCCTGCAAACAAGCAGGGTTAAAGTGGAGAGGGAGGCTCCTACTCCAGCAAGGGGATGCTTGTCGGAACTGGGGTGAGGAGAACTGCCTGGTTTGCGCAGCCCTCCGCAGTCCCAGCGAGCCTCCGCGTGCCGCACAGCCATTCCCTAAGCTCCCTCCTCCTCTCTCTGTGAGGGAAAGACGACGTCTGCCTCTCTGAGTGCTTGTGCTGGCTGCTTCCATGCCTGGCAGTAGCGCCGGGCGGCCTCACCCGTCCCCTCTCACTGGCTACAGCGCTCTCCTCTTGTGTGTCGGCAGGGAGATGAAGACCTGATGACGGTGTGCATCGGGGAGATATTTTTGGAGTTCGTCAACATGCTGCCTGCCTTCCAGGCCTACTGTCTCCAGCAGTCCTCCTCGGTCAACATGCTCAACGCGCTGGAGAAGGAGAAAGAGCTGCTCAGGTGACCAGCAGCCCAGGGATCCGGTTTTGCCATGGGAAAGTGCACCTCCCGGGGCTGGAGCGGGACAAGCCCTGCCCCCTCAGCCAATAGCCCTCTCCCTTACATCGCACACAGGCATTCGCGCATAGAGGCACACACACACACACACACACACACACACTGTCATCCAGTCAGTCTCGCACACACAGACACACATTGGTTCATTCATTCATTCTCTCTCTCTCACACACACACACACACACTCTGACACTCTCATTCACGCCTATACGTGCACACACACTCTCATTCACGCCTATACACACACACACAGTCATCCAGTCAGTCTCACACCCACAGACACACATTGGTTCATTCGTTCATTCTCTTTCACTCTCACACACACACACACACACACACACACAGACACTCTCATTCACGCCTATACACACACACACACACACTCATTCACGCCTATACACACACACGGCCTCTCATTGACTCTCCCACACAGTACTCGGGGAAGGAGGCACTATAGGCCGTAGCTACTATAGGAACAGGAGGAACGTTTGTCCCGCAGGGAGGGGCCCCCACAGATGATCCCTCCTGCCCCGCTGCGGCGCACGGCACTATTGCCAACCCTCCTGATTTAAAGGGGGGCGCTGGCAATACGGCCCTGGGAGAGGAAGCCGCGGCAGCGGCCACGTCCCTGCAAGGTCTGCAATGCGCAGGAGGGAGGAAGCAGCGGAGCCAGCGTGAGGCAGGTCTGTGCGGGGGCTGGGTGGGGGCAGGGAGGATGTGTGGGGGCAGGAGGGGGGGTCAGTGTGTGGAAGGAGGGGGAGGGGTGGGAAATGGGATAGGATGGTCATGGGGGGGGGGAGGGAGTCCATTTCTTGCACCTGGGCCCATGCCAACCTAGCTACGCCCCTGGCCGCCACCACCACCACCGTGCCAGGATGTTCCGGCGCTCCAGCAGCTGCCGCCTCCAACCCCAGAGCACAGCCCGCCTTTGATTGCGCAACATCCCCTTTGCCCCACCCCTGCCAATGTGGCCCCGCCTCCTCCTCCAGGGAAAAGCCTGGGGGGGTGGGAGGGGCGTAACTCTTGTCACCAAGCAGGCATCACCTGAGAATGACTCTCAGCGGCTGCCAAACCAGGGTGAATTTTACAGCAAGGGCCCACGGTTCAGCTGGTGTAAATTGATGAGGATCTACTGGAGCCCACCGGCAATTGACACCGTTGAGGAACTGGCCTTCGTTGCTGACCGATTCTTCCGCACTAGATAGACAGACTAGATCCTGGTGTCACGTATCTTGTGGGAGGGTGGAGGGGTCATGTTCTTCCCTCATTTGGGGAGGACGTGTTTCCTGGCACGCAGGGGACAATCCTGAATTGAGGGAGGGAGCGGCCCTCCTGCTACTCTGGCTGCCGCCATCAGACAAGAGGCGGCATGGCAGGCAGGGGAAATGAGGCGATCCAATGAGGAGTGACCCCTGGCACACCTGGCCCCACCCCCTCAAACTTAGCCAGGCTGTGGTCCCTCAGAAATGCCATTGGGCCAGGGGTCCCAGTGCCATGGGGTAGTAAGGCCCCTACTCAGGGGCCTCGGTTCTAGACCTCTATGCCTGACCGCTTCCTTCTGGCATTTAATTTCTGCTCTGGATGAGCTGGCGGAGCAATAGCTATAAGTCCGAGATTAGACGTGACACTTTTGGGGTCAAGAATGGGAATGATCCCCATCTACTTTGTTGGGTAATTGCTGTAATGTAACATATTTATTAACCGCCACTTACAAGCCTGATCCTAGAAAGCCCTGAGCATCGGCTAGTTCTTGTCAGGGGATCCTGGGGGGTGGGAGGGGCAGAACCTCTTGGGATCCTACTCTTGATTTTCCACTGTTTGAATTAACCCCAGGTGTATTTCCTTTTGAAATCCCGGCAGGATATTCCTCAACGTCTCCCAGAATGACAACACGGCCCTTCGCCGCATGAACCTGCGGTCGTTCCTCATGGCCCCGCTGCAGAGAGCCACCAAGTACCCCCTTCTGCTGAGCCGAATCATTAAAGCCACCATCGAGTACCACCCAGACCACAGCAGCTTGCAGGAGGCCAAGAGCCAAATTGAGTCCCACCTGGAGCACATCAACATGAAAACCAAGCAGGAGGGGAACTCGTGGACGCTGCGCTCCTTCCGCCAGGAGAGCAAGAAGAACAGGGAAGTCATCAACATCGAGATGAGGGAAACCGCCATCAAGACGGTGGGGTGGCTGAGGGAGGAGACACGCTTCGTCATGGAAGGAGCCCTGCAGCTGGCCCAGCCACCTGACGGCCAGTGGGTGAAAAAGGGCAGCAAAACCTTAAAATTCCAGAACATGCAAGTTCTCCTCATGGTCAACATGAGGCGGGTGTCCGAATCCAGCCTGGAATCCGGTGAGCTGGGTCCTGTGAAAGACGCGGTACTGGTGCTCATCAGGGACAAAAACAACGGGAAGTTCAGCTTGCTCAGGGAGCCCTTGCGGCTGAGTAACTGCGTGGTCTCTGCGGACCCCGAGTGCGACGACACGTTTGAGCTCCTCGAGATCAGGCGGGAGGCATTCGTGTTCCGAGACGGCGACAAGGCCAGGACTCACCACTGGTTCCGGCAGATCCGGAGGTATTCGCGGGACCTGGGCTCTTGGAAGAAACGACGCAATGCCTTGCCCAACATCATGATAAACACATCTCATAACAGGTCCTGAAAGCGAAGGAGTCTTGAGGGGAAAGACTTACATGAGCCAGGGAGGCCTGGTCTCTAGACTCAGGGGTTTGGATTTCATTCCTGGTGTAACCCCCATTAATTTCCGATGGACTTACGTCATGGATAAGCTTGGTTCTACCAAGCTGATAATACCTGGGCACTTCGGAACTAGCTGCTCCGAGCTTCGATTCTTGCAAGAAGGATTTGCCGCCTAATTGGGACTCCCTTACCTCTGGTGTTAAGGGGTCCCCAGCACCAAATTGGGAGGAGCAGGTCTCTGCAAAGGAACTAACTAGTTCATGTTGTTAATATTGCACTGATGGACAAGGTGGCGAGGTGGTTGACAATGCATGATCGTGCTAAAGTAACTGATCTTAACCGTCCACGATAGAGGTTCCATTGTGGCGTCTAGTTCATCCGCATTAGGCAAACCCAACATCACATCTAGCACAGTATTACCCAATCATGAAAAAGGAAACAGACACGACAAGTGTTTCCATTGACTGGTTTCCACTCCTAAGAAATAATTCCCTTCATTGATCCTTATCTGTACAATGAAAAAAAACACGGTTATTTAAAAATCTTCCACCTTTCTCCCAGAAGCGAATGGAAGCTGATTGGCTCAGATTAAATCTGATTTGCATGTGTAAAAATAAACCCAAGAGACAGTCAAAATGTAAGCAGGGTTTCCATCCAGACACTCCCAAATATCTGTATTCTCCTTGAGAATAATAAGCAATACCCCCTCCATTTTTTATTTTTTTTTAAATCATCTTTTTCACTGGTTTGAAGATACACTTTTAGAAGACCAAGGGAGGTTGGGGGGAGAAATAAACAACGATCCATCCGAAACAGCTCAGAACGGTGGGTCTGTGAATAAGGTCCAATTACCGCTTCTAGCAAACTTACATGTCTGTGATTATTTAAATGCTGTAATCTAGTGTATTTCAGAATTTTTTTAAAAAGGAAGCGTTTACAGTAGATTAACAACATAAAATGGTTTAATAATTACGTTTCAGTGGCTCTGGCATAGATGCTTTGAGGACGGCAGCCTCTGGGAGTTAAATGCTGACATTGGGAAGGGGAAGCGCTCGGGAGCTGCTGTGGAATCTTGGGTGATTCTGAATGGGATTGCTTCTCTCCAGTAGCAATGTGTAATCCCACTCTGCCCCCAACACGATAAGCGTAATAGAGCCCGCCCTTTGCCCTCCAGTCCAGCCCTGACCACTCCCACCACATGGGCGGGACAATCCTCTTTCACGAAGTCAACGAGAGTTTTGTCATTGACTTAAATGGCGGAAGGGTTGCACTATGATGGGGGGGAGGGGGACGAACCTTTTCCCTTCCAGAGGCCCCATTGAAAATTATTACAAGCTCCGGGGGCCATGCAGAAGTTGTGGGCTGGGTGCACTCAAGAAAAGGCAAGCCCAGATCATGGATCTGTCCCCTATCCGTGTGTGCATGCCTTCCTCTCGGCTCCCTTACCCTGAGCTCAGGTTTTCAGTGACTGGAGGTGGGAACTGGGTCCAGGGGCCAAACCCAGTAATAAAAACTTGCTGCAGGCCACATTTGACCCTTGGGCCTGAGGTTCTCCACCTTGGCTTGCACTCTGGGGGGCTCTTTTCCCACTTGTTTATAATGGGAAGTGGCACAAACCCACGCTCTGAACACTGGGCATTACTGAACGTAACACAAACCACTTGTCAGAGTTAAACACGCATTGGGTGTTATGCCGGGTTGTGCAAAGGATCCCGCTGCACGCTAACACATTCCCCAAAATCATATGAGCAGAGTAGTTATTTTACTAGTGTTATTTATACGGTGCCAGCAATGGGCCTGGCACTGACCAATCATTCAATCTGAGACCAGTTTCTACTCCTCACCCCAGGGGCTTGCAGTCCGGAATGGGGATTGCAGAGGAAGAAGGGAAAGGGGAACGTGATACGGAGAGAGGAGGATACATTCATGAAGCAGAGAAGTCACAGGTGCACGTGCTAAGGGAATCCCGAACCGTAGAGAACAGTAGGAGGAGTATCCGTGAGCAGCCTCGGGGGTTGAGGGGTTGGGGAAAGCCTGTTGAGAGAGGAATTTTTAGGAAGGATTCAGAGGCTGTGATGGAGGGAGCAGAGCGTACGTGTTCAGAGGAGAAGGGAGTTCCAGGCATAGGGAGTGGCATAGACCCAGGGGTGAAGATGGATTAGGGAGCAGAAGACTTCCAGGTGGGCAAGGGTGGTAGAAGCGGAGGAGTGAAGTTCCCAGGTGGGAATGTAGTGGGGAAATGAGGGCAGAAAGATGGGGGGGAACAAGGTCATGAAGAGCCTTGAAGGTGAAGCCAAAGGGGTGCAGCCACCCGATGCACTTACTGTGCCTTGGGCAGGCTTGCCTCACTCTGGGCAGCCGTACTATGGGATGCAGCGCACTGCATCCTTGGAAAAAGGCCAGGGACGTCGCACATAGCGGCCTTACCCAAAAAGCACCCCACTGCTCATGTGCCCGGTCAGCACCTGCCCCACTGTGCGGTGAGCTCCGCTACAGGGCTTTGAGCCGTGGGCACTAGCTCCAGTCCCGCACAACCATGTCGCATCTGGGGGCAGGTTAGTGGGTGGGCTGAGGGCGGGGAGTGGGGCAGGTCTGGGCACCTCGGCCTGCCACGGGGAATGGCAAGATGGCTAAAAGCAGCCTGCCCGGCAGAGTGGAAGCACCTGTCCTGCTCCCCACGCTGGCTCTGTAGTGCGGCAGCAGCAGTTGCCCGCCAAGGAGCGTGTGAGGATCACCCAGCGCAGCTCATGTGGAGGCACCCAAGGAGTCTGTGCTGGCTGCAAAGCGGAAGCAGAGAAGAGGGGGCACATGATTAGAGCGGTCGGTGAAGTGAAAGTTGCGTGTCGTTAACAGCACTCCCCCACTTCTGGTCTGTACGACAACTGCAACTAACAGGGTGGCCACACTTGCAGAAATTATTCCCATTTTCAAATAGCCATCTGAATATTCAGATAATTTCTTCAATTGAAGCAGGTATCTGCACTATGTCTTTATTTGCTGATTCAGTTATTTGCTCACGTAATCCTGGCGGCCGCACATGTGCAAGAGCGCCGATTGTGCCAAAACGAAGTAAGTGAAATACCAAAGTAACCAAAATGGAAACCCAACAAAGAAAAGCTGAATAGCAATTATCCACTTTCTTAGATCCGGACCAAAAAAAGGTGAATTCAACAAATACTATAGTCTCTGCTCAGATCCGTTTCAGCTGGAGTCCACGGTAGCTCAGGCATGCTTAGAAATAGCATAGCCTCATGGATAAGATGTTGGCCTTAGGCCTAGGAGACATGGGTTCAAATCCTGTCTGGCCTTGGGGAATTTGCTCTTGCTCAGCCTCAGTTCCTCATCTGTAAAATGGGAACAACCTACCTCACGGGATGGTTGTGAGAGAAAGACTAGCTAAGAACTGTAAAACACTTCAGACACCAAGAGTGCTATATAAACAGTATTGTTGGTGTACTAGGCTGCACAACAGCAGGTATCAGTCAGCAGGAGCAGCTAC
Organism: Sphenodon punctatus; assembly: GCA_003113815.1. NCBI lineage: Eukaryota > Metazoa > Chordata > Lepidosauria > Sphenodontia > Sphenodontidae > Sphenodon > Sphenodon punctatus. The sequence goes on from QEPC01004922.1 coordinate 9,283,775, forward strand.
TGAAACGTGAGGTTGGCAAAAAGAAAGGGTGTTGGGGAAATAACCTTTGAGACGGACTGTGTTCTTGTTGTTCACAGTGCAAAACAAACAACAAACCCTGGCTTTTGGACTCTCCTTGACTGCTAACAAAGGCTGGATCAGGCACGCACACACACACACACACCCTGCTGCAAGAGGAAAGGGCTGCCATCTAGCACGAGTCCTGCTTAATTTATTCTCAGTAAATTCAACCCTCTTGAGATGCTGGATAGTTTATGGAATCATCAAGTTGTAGGGCTTGGAAGGTCACCTAGTCTAAACCCCTGCTCAGCTCAGTATATCCCTGTCAGCTACATCGTGGACAAACACAAGCCCCTCCAGCCGGGGTTTGAAAACATCCAAGGAGGGAGATTTCACAGCCTCCCTGGGCAACTTCTATCGCCCAATCGTTCTTACAGTTAGGCAGTGTTTGCTAATATCCTAGACCCTAGTGAAGAAAAACAAAGCAAAATGGGCCCCTGCTATTATCACCCTGAAATCTGCATTGCCACAAATTTTAGCTTACCCCCCGTTTGTTCTGCCTCTGGTTGCAGCGGAGGACAAATGGCCATCAGAAGGCTTTTAGGGCAGTTTCCCAAACTTTAGACAGCTACAGCATGTTTTTTTCTGAATTAAAATTGGTGGCACACATCATTCTTACACCCAGCGAGGTAGGTACAGGTGTGTGAAAGTATCCTTTTTCAAGCCACACTTCTGCTGCTCTCGTGGCCCACGAGCATACCTCAACACACTTTGGGAATCACTTCTTTAGGGCATCAGTGGAGAGACTCTGAGCCCTGGGCCAGATCTGATCTGTGGCTGTTTAGTTGGCCCCTTTCCAATTCCTGGATCCTGCCCCCACCCTCGAGCACTAAAAGAGAGTGAACAGAGGGGAAGGGAAGAAAGACACAGGCCATGCACTCAGGGACAAGGATGGATCCATGAGCTGCACCCAACTCCCGCTCCCCTCTATCCTCAATTTCATTCTGGCCCATGGAGCTTGTACCAATTTTCAAAGTGGGCCATGGGAGGAAAAAGGTTCCCATCCCTGTTTTAGTGGGGGAAGTAGAGTCTATGCCTGTCTGCAGACAGGTTTCACAAGTCAAGCTGAGTCTCCTACTGGAGAGCCCTGTAACATGGGATCATCATCCTTTACAGAACCCAAGGAGTGCCATACACACCAGATGGAGAACAGTATCTCTGTCCCAAAGCAAGTCATCCTAGCACACAATAAAGCTGCTGATCCAGCACAGCTGGCTATTAACCAGCCAATTGTGAAGCCTGTCATACTTGTCATTATGTTATAAATATTGACTCTTGATCAGTATCCTCTGTGTACTCAGCTGTTCCAGCTACAGTTGAAACAAAGTCTGCAACCAGACCAATTTCCCTGGTGCGGAGTATTTCAGTTCTGTGCGATGAGAAGATCTATTGCTGTCATAATTAAGGCTCCAGGTGCTTTGTAAATATGACCTTTCGACCATCTCTCTAGCCTAGTGGTTCTCACTTTTTTGAACCCTCCCCCCTTGTCCTAGTTGAAGCACCACACCCCCATATGCTGCTACTCACCCTTCCTATTACTCTCCCTCTCTCCATCCCATTATTTTGAAGATTTCCCCCCCAGCTCAGTGAGGGCAGAGCTGGGCATTTGCCAGCTTCTCACAGCCCCAGAACAGTTTTACCAACCCCCATTTCGAGAACATACGGTCTACGAGGAAAGGGCTAGCCCAGAACGCTGCATAGTTGTCTTTGGCATTGGTCCTGGAAGTTATTGCTATTAGGAACACAGCTGGTTCCACCGGGTAAGAAATACTGTAACAGCCCCTGGTGTTGTGTAGGGGGGAGGGGGAGGAGAGACAAGTAAACTAAGCTATAACCTTTGTTAAATAGTCCAGAAATGCACGAGACCATCCTCACAGCAATGTTAAACCCCCAGCTCCTGCTCTAGGGGGCGAGGCTGAGCGGGTTGGAGAAGCAACAGCCAGGAGGTTGGCCCAAGTGCTCTGCAGGTAGGGGGGCGGCCCCCTTCCCCTCACACGCTTTCCCTTGGGCTGCTAGGCCCTGCCTCTTGTCTTCCAGCACCCACCCATCCACCCTCTGGGCACTCCAGGGGAGGGGGCAGCCATGTGAACAGGGTGCACACTCCCTCCACTGTCACTGGGAAGGCGATGGACTAGGAGAACTCCTCTGATGTGGCAGGAAAGGCGCGGCGCACCATACCCCCCCCCCCCAAACGGGGGTTCTCCTCTCCACTCCTGAGACCAGTTGCTGAGGTGTCAGAGCTGGGAGCAACGAGAAGGGTTCTGGCTGGTGTTGAAGACGGCAGAAAAAGCGGGGGGAGATCGCCCGAGGCAGCCACTTGGATCCATGGAGTGTGTTCACGGTTAAGTCTGGCTACCCTGGTATTTATAGCAATGCCCATTTCCAAGCTAAAGCACCGAGTGTACCAGCAGGCACGGCCTGGCAGGATAAACAGACAGCAGGCGACAGGTGGGATTACCAAGTGTGGACAGGAAGTCAAAGAACAGTTTTATTTGCCATAGTAACAAAGAAAATGGTTTCTCTCCAATGTATTAAAAAAAACCAAAAGCTTTAATCAAGAACACAAAACCTTTACAAACGAAGCAAAGTCATTACATCAGCTAGTAGTTGGGTTTTAAATGAGGGGTTTTTAATCCTTTGGAAAACAATCTTCACCTTAAAAATGAGGTATGGTAGGGGATGCGGGAGAAGCGATTGACGGAACCGTTTAAAACAAGATCTTTTACGATAGCCATAGCCCAAGACTTTGTGGCAGGAGAAAAGGAGTTTAAACAGTAAAGATTTGCAGAATTATGTAAATGGAAAGCCAGATTTTGTTGGGCATGGAGTCTTTTTTTCATGCAAAAAGACTGACAGAGCAACAGCTTCTCACTTTGTTAAAGAGAAAACATTTCTGAACAAGCTATCAACAACCTTTTTTATTTTAAAGGCACAACTACCGAAGTATGGGCTAAGAAGGAACAGATCCCTGGGAGCTTCTCCTCCCCCAAGGTAGGTGATACTTAACACAACCAGCCTCCAGGAAGTCTACCACGAAGCCCAATTAGTCAGATCAGTGGGTGCCCAAGATCTGCTTCTTTGAAAGTCAACACCGTTTAGTCAGTAACAACACATGATGCCAACAAGTGGCATCTGCCACCCAAGAGAGAACACAAAAAAATTCTAGTGCCTTTAAAAAAAATGTTTTTAAAAAAATACTAACAATACTAGCACACACAAAAGACTAAGTAACATTACACTGATTCCCATGGGACATCTAGATGAACTGTTTGGTCAAATTGAAGGTTTTTATACTGCCGCTGATTCAGTTCAGTTCAGTGAGGGGAAACCATTTCGTCAATGAAGTTTAAAAAAAAACAAAAACCCAGCCATCACCACCGAGGTATTTACACACTAGCAGTGGTGCTTAAAATACCAATCTCTTAGTAGCATTAAGCTATGCAACCCTTGGCGGGAGAAGCCAGAGCAATGGATCAGCAGAGCAGGTACAGCCAGGACTTACTGATCGCTATCACTACAGGTTACAGAATGGCAGCGCGTTTACACAACAGGAGGACGGCGCTGGAAACGGCCGGTATTGGACAGAGGTTTATGAAATACCATGAGTTCTCATGCCTGAACGACACATTTGATAAGAAAACGGGGTTGTGGTGTCTCTAAGCTACTTGGGAAAGGGGCTTGGCTAAAGCCCCTCCCTCATTGGCAACAAACTGAGATAATCAGTGAGGCAGTAAAACAAGCTTCTTAATTTCTCTCCGACATCACCGCTGGCCGCCCCGTTCTCCCTGCCACCCACCAACTCATCATCATTTCTCCCCAGCGGCAACTGCCTCCTCCTTATTGAGTCCTCGGATAGACAGATCGTAAACCACCTCCTCGATTTTCTTGACATCGTACTTCAGGCCGTCGTATCGCTTCCTCAACGAGTCGTTCTTCAGGTTGAGGAGACGGAAGCCAGAATCCAGCTCGTTGATGAAAGTGGAGATACGGAGAGGGCGGGTGTAGTCGCCAGCCGTCACGCTGTTCACTGCCAGGCGGGACTGCAGGAGAAGACAAGAGGGGGCAACGTAACTAGGAAAGCGACTGCTGAGTCCCCTAACAAGATTGAATGGCGTTTAGATGCTGTGCTTTTGAACCCCTTTCCAGACAAGAACGGGGGTGCTCTGTACAGTAACCCGAGGGCAACACCACACAAGTGGCGGGGGAGTTTACACTCCTCGCACCTTCCAACACCCAAAACTCGTCGGCAGCGCTTGTAGCGTAGTCGGATTTGAATGTGAACAACAGACAGTTTTGTTGAGCGGCAGTTCTTTCTTCCAAGACCCCAGACCTCGCCTGGAGTATCGTGTCCAGTTTGGGGCACCTCATTTTAAGACACCGAAACAAGCAGTTTCAGAGGAGACTAAAGATAATAAATGGGCTAGAAAGCACGTTCTGAGGAAAGTTTGATGGAAACTGGGTATGTTTAGCCTAGTGAAGAAGAAACAAAAAGGGGAGACATGAAAGTCTCCAAATATCTAAAGGGCCAAGAAGACGGCAAGTAACTGGTCTGCAGGGCTACAAAAATGGGATCAAATCACAGGAAATTAGGTTTTGGTTTTTCAGGAAAAGCTTCCTAACAAATTCAAATTTATTTGTTTATTAGGCTGTAGCTTTCGCCATGGCCAACATATAAAACAAGAAGAATCAGGATAGACACACTATCACAAATAATAACTCACAATCTGCATACATCGTCTGATACCTTCTCCATAACCGTATCGACTTTGAACACTAGTTTTACATAAACATAATTCAAAAACACGAAACATATATCGAGACACAAACATACATTTAACAACCTAAGAGCTTCCTAACAGTAAGAGTCTGTGCAATGGAACAAGTTGCCTAGGGAGGTTGTAGAGTCTCCATGGCTGGAGGCTTTCAAAAAGGAGGCTGGACAGCCATCTGTTGTGGATGTATCCTGCATCGGGACAGGGAACTGGACCCTCAAAGGCTCTTTCAACACTTAAGTTTCTATGGTTCTCGTCAAATGAGCTTCCATACCAAGTTGGAAAGTACTGGCATCCTAATACAACCCCATTTTGCGAATGTTTATGCACAAACATAACTACTCAATATTTACGCACGCCTGTAGCTTTACTATTGCAACCCGTCTAGTTCAAATCAATAAGACACTCAAAGTAGGAAAGCTAAGTGTACGTGTTTATAGATTCAGGACCCAAAGCATGGAAGGCCAGCTAGCAGGTCCAAGACACAATCCACCCTAGCCTCCACCCTCCCCAAGCGCTGGATCAACGGACATGTTCGTCCGTGGCCATGGTTGGTCCAGCTTTGTGCAAGAGCAGTAAGCTACAAAACAAACTTGACAGTAGCTTCTACTTACCAGTTCACTGGCAAGAGTCAGCACTCCAGAGAGGTAGTCTTCAATGTCCAGATGAAAACCCTTATCTCTATGTGCTTCAACTGTTGAGGAAAAAAGACACATAATTTTTTCATTATTTACATAGCACAAGCGGTGTACCTGGTACTGTACAATCAGTAGTTAGAGAGAGGCCCCTACACCCCACAGGGCTTACAATCTAAGAGACAAGGAAGGGGGAGGTGAACATCAGGAGAGACAAGGATACATTCATGAGGTTGAGGAAATGCAGGTGCATGCGCTTAACTTCGTTACAGGGAAGAGATTCTGAATGAGAGGGAAGGGGACACAATTTCACTCATGATGAGCCAGGCAAAGCCTGATGGAAGAGGTAGGTTTTCAGGAGGGATTTGTAGTATGAATCAACATCCCGTGTGGATAGAAATATCCACACCGGGGGTGTGTGGTATAATAGGTAAAAATCAGAAAACAATAAAACATGTGAATTTATATTGTTGTGAGCTGCCCCAAGCTGCCTGTGGCAGGAGGAGCAGGATACTAAATACTTTTATAAATAAATAAAATAAAAATACGTTGGTTTCAAGCCATGCCAAACACTGGACTTTACAACAATGGAGACAGGCCTCCACCTCTAACTGAGCCTTTTCAGTTTAGCTCACATCTCAGTACAATATTGGATAGATCCTCACGCGGAGGTGGACAATAACCTATACTTGGTTCAACTAGATTACAGACAGTACCCAAGTATTCCATTGTTAAACCGTAACTCCTTCTAGCACGCTAAACAGGCCAGCTTCTTTATAATCCATTTAATATACAAAACAAAGTTAGTTGGAGAAAGTAAATAGAGGGGATAAGGCAAAGATGAAAGAGCTCTTGTTTACACTTCTTTTTTAAACAGGTGTAAAAATGTTGCGTTAAGAATCTTCTACAAGCAATTAATTCTCTAAATACTCGACACCATCTCAAATTAAGCTTCTCCATTTCTATCTTCAAAGAGACATTTTTACCAGTGTTTGAATTTTAAGAAATAAAAGCTGTCAAAATGGGAGAGAGACTTTGACCCAAGGTTTCTGGAGCAGCTTTTTTCTCCACTAAGTGGGGTAAATTTGAGCTTACTTCCGAGTATTTCAGTAACAGCTTCTCGAGTCACCAACGTTTCTGACTCCAAGTAGATGACAAAAGCTGCCAAGAAGACCAAGCGCTGTAGCACAAACCTCCAATGTTCGTGAAATCTGGATTGAAACATGAATGAGTTCATCAAAACATTTTAAACAGACGTTCCTACAGCTTCTGCTGGGAGTTTTAAGATTTTGTTTTTGTTTTAAAAAAGTCTAGTTCACTCTTCATTACGTACTGTATTATTACTTTGCTCATTGTTCATCTTGGACACACAGCTAACTACCCCAAACGTATTATTTTAAAATAATAAAGTCCCCTTGATTGTAAGAAGAAATCCACACACAATGTGTAGGTGTTTAGCGTTAGTCTCAGGAGACAGGCTTGACAACTTGAATGACACAGAATGTGGGTTTGCTATAGAAGACATAGGCAAAGTCATTACTGTCTTTGCCTTTCCGCTCCCAGTTATCCTGACGGCACCGCTCTGGACAGCTGGCAAGGGATTTAGAATGGCAAAAATCCTACACTCTTGTCAGAAGGCATTTTTTGTCAGTAAGAACTTATTATGGGATAATTCCCAATATCATTGCGACAAACATTTTGGGCTTGTTTTCTGAAATGTCAAGAACTAAACAGACTGAAATCAACCAAGACAACAGTAATTGATACCTGCCAGAAAATAATTTTCATCTTTATTAGGTGGATAAAAATTGGAAACCCTGGTGATGTTTTAAGCTTAAGAGTGTAATACCTATTAATAATATATTAACTAACTGCCCTTTGGGTAATCATCATACACACCTGTAATACTGATCAGCAGGGAACTTGGTTTTCAGAGAGGCCAGCTGTGTCTTCACAGAACCAAAGTTTTCTCGAGCTTTCTGACACTTCTTTGGGACTGAAGTCAAAAAATGATGTTAAGAAAATGTCAGGACACACAAGAGAAACACTTATTCTAAGAATACTTTGTGTTTACACAGAACACGCGATAGAGCTAGCTGAAAGTTTGCATGGAAAAGGATTTGACAAGCAAGAAGATTTAATGTCAACAAATGCCAAAATTCAACCAGTTTCCCAGTGGAGAAGAAGGGACTGTGTGGAACAAATATACCTTCTTTCTGCTGGATACCTTTGCATTTTACATAAACGTGCAACCAAATCAAAGAGGCCATGCCACTCCCACAATGAAAGGGCAAACATCTAAGCAGGAAACAAGGCAATACTAACCCGCAGTGATTCGCAGACCCTCTGGTGAAGACGTGCAGCTGACATTTATAGGGCATTGGACATAGCAAGGAGTGAACTGACAGCGATTACCATGTGAACAGCCAGTGAAAGGCTTAGCCTCATAGCCCTCACTGAAATCAGTGCAAATCAAATGGGTCACTCCCCTCGCCAAATTTCAGAACCTCCGCTTCATTCTGAACCACTTGGAAAATAAGTCTTTTTTATGATCCACTTTCCAAAGTGGTCTATGATTGAAGGGAGCTCTGAGATAGGACGGCAATCACTATTTTACTAGTTACAGTGAAAAGGGATGGGTATACTTTTAACCTACCAACCATTTTATGCGTTCATGTTTGTCGCTTTTGTATGCTGCTGGCATTGTTAAAGGCACACCCATTTTGGAGCAAGGGCTCCGCTCCCAAGGGAGGGTGGGGTGGGGTGTAAACGGCACACACTAACGAAACACAAACTGTGACCTACTGTCCTGAAATCCACTCCCCTGGTGAACCCCCTGCAGCACCGTTAGAATCTCCCGAGCCGTTTGTTCCAGAGTCTGAACCACCTTCCTGATCTCCTGCCAACAGACAAAACAAAGCAGAGAACATGAAGACTAAGACACATAACAAACCCCCAGTGATTCAAATCACTGCTGTCTAAACCCCCATCCCAACAGCAGCCCATGGAATCGCTGCCCATCCCCCGCCCCACTGCTTGCCCAACCCCTCTCCTACAACAGCACCGCGCTCTCATGAAAGGGTCATGTCAGAACAATCAGCACTTGGCCCCGAATAACTACCAGGAGCAGAGGGCTTGGCTTTGCAAACTCCATTTACTCTGCAGTAAACAATCCCTGTGTGGTTCTGTGGGGGGTTGGGGGAGGAAGTGTCCTTACACTGGGAGGCTGTAGCTACCTTGGGAGAATTCTTGGGATAAAAAGGGGACACACTAACGGGCAAGGGACATGGTCAGCATCTCCCTCAGCCCAGAAAACCCTTCCTGCCCAGAACATGAACACACAGAGACAGGCATAACCCAGGGTCACCCCTACAGTCACAAAATGACCTGCCCCTTGGTTTTCATCTACTGCCCCTGCTCCCCCAACTCACAAACAGCAACTCCTGCCCCCTTTCTCCCAGCCAACCCCCACCTCCTGCCTTTCATTCCCCCTCCTGCCCTTCATTCCCCCTCCACATCCCCTGCCTCCCCCACTCACAAGCAGCTCCTCCCCCTCCTTCCTCCTCCAACCCTATCTACCCCAACGCCTTCCTCCTCCCCATTTCCCACCTGCCCCTTCTCCTCTCCCTCCCCCAACCTGCCTCTTCCTCTGCTCCTGCCCCACTTCCCCTCCTGGCCCCCATCTCCCACTCATCATTGTGCCCCCTCGACATCCCGCCGCCTCCTCACAAACAGCCCCTACCCGCCCTGCCTTCCCTGACTCCCAGCCCCCACCTGTCCCCTTCGCCTCTCTCTTCCCCCC
>QEPC01004922.1:9293885-9400995 GCA_003113815.1 Sphenodon punctatus
CCTGCCGCCTCCTCCTCTGCTCCTGCCCCAACCAACCCCCTGCCCCTCCTTCCTCCCAACCCTCCCTCCCCCAATAGGGTGGCTCTACCGCCCCTTTAAGAGAGAACGCTTATGAAAAATACATGGTGCAGGGCTACACTGGAACCAATGCAGCCCTACACCATGTATTTTTCATAAGCGTCCTCTTTTAAAGGGGCGGTAGAGCCACCCTATTCCCCCAACCTGCCGCCGCCTCCTCCATCCCCCCGCACCCACCTCGCGGATGTCCTGGTCGGCAGTGAGGACCCCCTGCAGGGTGATGAACATCTGGCTGACCGCCATGGTGCGCGCGCAGCAAGCTCGGGCACGCGGGACGGGAGAGGACGCTTCGCTGTCGCTGCTGCCCGGGACCAGACTCCACCCTCTAACTCCTTAGGCAGCGGCCGAATCGAGGGGTCCTTCTACTCCACCGGCGCAGGGCTTCCCCCAATCACTGCCTGTTCCGCCACGGTAGCTTCCAACCCTCGCTGCTGGAGGCTGCCTGCCACTCTCGCGAGAAGACCCCCGCCCCCAGCACAGACGCTACCTCTCACACAGCCGGTGAGCAGCGATCCGCTTTCCCCACCCGCCTCCCGGTCCTTCCACTTCCCCGGCGCGGAGCTGCCCTCCGTGCTGCCTGAGTGAAAACAAAGAATAGGAAATAGTTTTGTTTTTTAAATGAAATACAGAACACAAAAATAAATAATCCCCCAAATCCCCTGGGAGCAGCATGTGGTATGCAGAAAACCCGCCTCAGGCACTTAGGCATAAGACCATAAGAAATGCCATGTTGGGTCAGACCCATGGGTCATCAAGCCCAGTATACTGTCTCCAACAGTGACCAGCTCCAGTACCTCCGTTGGAATGAACAACCACAATAAAAATGACTAACAAGAATAATAGCATTTGAATAACAACAATGTAACAACAGTAATAACAATATTTTAATAGTAACACAAGACTAACAGCAGCAGCATTTGGACAAGAACAATGTAACAGCAATAACAATAGTAATGATGTAATACGAATAATAATACCATAACAAGAACAATAATGGGTGTTAACGCACGGGTCGGGAGCCTGCAGGGGCCATAGTTGCCCTGTGGGGCCCCCATGCAGCCACTTCCCCCATGGAAAGTGTAGGGAGTGACACAAATGGGCAGCCTCCCAGATGGTGTAGCTGGGTGGGTGGGGAGGGGGCAGCTGACACTCATCTCCCCTGATCTGGTTTAGGAAGGGCAGTCCAAGACATGGACAGGTCCTCAGGACCCCACTTTCCATCACAGCCAGGGCTGGAGAGAGAGAAAGCACTGAGTGGTGCTACAGGTGGTACTTGTTGCCAGCATATGAAATGCACGCAGGAAGCTGCCTATTTATTAGCTCTACATGCTACAAAAAAATGTGAGTGGGGCTGCCTGAACATAAGATTCCAGCAGGTTATGGTCTCCTTTGAAAACTCCAGTGTCACAATGCTCTGTGAGGGGAGGGGTTACCGCAAAAAGGGGCATGACACCCCCTTTGCCCTGCCCTTTTGGATGTAGCCCCACCCCCTGTGGAGTATTGTGATGACATGACATTCTGTAAAGGAGAGGGCCACATCAGGTCCGGTCCCTTCAAGATGAAAGCATAGAGGGGAGTAGTAATGTTCTCTAGAGCTGTAGGGTTCTGAAAGTATAGGTGCTCCTATACCTGCCAACCCTATTCTTCCATCCCCCAATCAACCACCCTGTGACCGCCAGTTACTCCTGTGGCGGTATGTTACTCAGGATCGGGGCCACCAGTAATAGCCAGAGGCTTCCATGGTGTTCAGTTGCCCAGGATCCAGACACCCCTGGAACTCCCCAAGACCAGTACACCAGGTTCAGTACTTAGCTCTTTTATTGGTTCGCCCTGCTGGGCATAATCGTGTTTTGGGCACCTTGTCTTAACCCAGTTTAGTCTTTGGGGCTAATTCTCTTGCCCAAACCCTGGTCAGTTCATGTAGTCTGGATAGGCTGCTCTCGGACTGTCCTACATTGACCTGGTGTTCTTTGCCCCAGGTGGCTCCACTGCCCCATCCAGCTGTGCTGTTTTCCTAGGTCTCTCTCCAATGCCTGCAGCACATGGCCTGGCCAAACCAATCACCCCCTCTATCAAAGGAATATCCCTGCCACCCAGATCATGATTTCAGCACCCTGGTCAGCACACCTGGCAGGGTGTTGTCTTGGGCCAGAGTTCTCCCATGAGTTCAGCACCCTGGCCAATACACAGTGAGAGTGGGCACTATCTCAGCCCAGGCTTGCTCAGCTAAACACCCAGACTGCCGGATCCTTGGTCTTTGCAGTCTTTTTATACTCCCTACGGTGTGGCTTAAGGGCAGAGTGGGCTCCCTTAAAGGGCCAGTAGCCTCGCTTGCCTTCATCACACCCCCAAAGTCAGGGCCCCAGTCATAATGGGATTAAACACCAGGAAGTGCCATGTGTAGAATTGCCTCCTCTCCAAGGGAAGAAACCCTGAACAGTGCTAATTTGCATTAAAGTGCATGCATCATGGGCTCAATGTATGTAACTATAGTATTAGCTAGCTCCTTTAAATGTGCATCAATGTACATGAATCTATGCATTCTAATGGCAATTAGCACTAGCTCAGGGTTTACTAGTAAATAAAGCTAGGAGCAGGAGGACACAGCGTAGGGGCTGGGTGAAGAGGCCTGGGGGTGCAAGGATGGATGGGCCCAGGCACCGAGGGGGCTCCTAAGGTGAAGGTTGCTCTCACTGCAACCAATAAAGGAACTTCCCCCGGCGCAGCTGGGTCTGGCTAACACTCCCCAGCTCCCTCACTCCGTCTCTTGCAACCCATGCAAAGACAAGTCCAACATCAACTGATTGAATCCTAAACCGGGAGCTGATGCTTGCAAAGCTTGAGAGCGGGGCGTGGAGGTGGTAAACCTAATGGGTGGGCACGTGTGAGGACAGAGGCTGGATTCCCCCTGTCCAGGGACCTGGCAAGAGAGAAGGAAAAATCCAAAGAGATCGCTAGGCTTGGAAGCATTTCCTTCTCTCTCCTGGGGTCGGGTTCAGTGCGGGCTACACTCTCCTCCGGCCTCCAGGGGTCGCTGTCGCGCGCTCTCCTTCCTCACTCCCCCTCGCAGGCTGGGCAGTGGCTCGAATCACTTCCGGCTGCGGCAAAGGCTGGAGGCGGAAGTGACGGTATTAGCTTGCGGCTCGTGGTGCGTGTGTGGGGGAGCAACATGGCAGCCGTTCCAGCTGCGGATCCTGGGGCTCCGGCTTCGCTCCTCTCCCTGGACCCGAAGCTGCAGCGCGAGTTCCAGGCCCAGGTGCAGCGCGTGCGCAAGGCGGCCAAGGTGAGAGCAGGCGGGAGGCCCCGTTCCTTCTCGTGCCGCCTCGATGGCTGCGCGTGCGCGTGTCCCCGGACAACGGAGGGGAGGGGGCGCGCGCGCGCGTGTGTCTCCCCGGGCAACGGGGCACCCAGGCCTCCCCCCCCTCCCCCCCACGGTGCCTGTGGATCCTTATCCGTGTTCCAGGCCCTCCCCAAAAATCGGGGAGTGGGAAGGAGCAACCCCGCCGGGACAGAGGGGGGAAGCCATGGGGGGAGCAGGACAGCGTCCCCCCCAGCCCCGTTACACGGGGCTTGGCGCGGCTTGGGCCTACTGGGGGAGGGGGGGGGGTGAGGATTCCCGCCCCCCGGCCAGGCGGCCCCGTTGCATTCAGGTGAATCCTGGGGTGATGCCGTTGCATGGGGAGGCTCCTGCCCAAGGGCAAATTATTCCTGGCTCCATCCTGGGAGACTGAGTTGCTTAATTCGATGGAATAACATCATTCCGGGGGGGGGCAGGAGTCCTGGGGTCTGATGGGGGCGTTTAAACCGGCCGCAGAACAGCTAGTGGCGGGAAGAGGAAAGCTGGGCCCTTTGGGACCAGATCCCATCGAAGAGGACGAGCGATTCCCCGTGAAACGTTTACCCCCCCTGGTTGAATTGCTCAGATCCCATCGAAAAGGACGAGCGATTCCCCGTGAAACGTTTACCCCCCCTGGTTGAATTGCTCAGATCCCATCGAAGAGGACGAGCGATTCCCCGTGAAACGTTTACCCCCCCTGGTTGAATTGCTCAGATCCCATCGAAGAGGACGAGCGATTCCCCGTGAAACGTTTACCCCCCCTGGTTGAATTGCTCAGATCCCATCGACGAGGACGAGCGATTCCCATGAAACGTTTACCCCCCCCCCTGGTTGAATCGCTCAGATCCCATCGAAGAGGACGAGCGATTCCTGTGAAACGTTTACCCCCCCTGGTTGAATTGCTCAGATCCCATAGAAGAGGACGAGCGATTCCCCGTGAAACGTTTACCCTCCTGGTTGAATTGCTCAGATCCCATCGAAGAGGACGAGCGATTCCCATGAAACGTTTACCCCCCCCGGTTGAATTGCTCAGATCCCATCGAAGAGGACGAGCGATTCCCCGTGAAACGTTTACCCCCCCTGGTTGAATTGCTCAGATCCCATCGAAGAGGACGAGCCATTCCCCGTGAAACGTTTACCCCCCCGGTGGAATTACAGGGGCAGTCCCCACCCCGGAGGGCTGGAACTACGCCAGGAAAGGAGTACGTCCAAGGGGAACCCTCTGCCCCTTTCCAAGATGGACATGCTCCCTATGGAGCACTGCGACATCCTGGCGCTTCGTAGGGGTCAGCTCCTCACCCAGCTAGGTGTCGTGGGCAGAGAGACCGATGCCCAACGGGACCAGTGGGAGCCTGTTGGTCTGGAGTTGGGTCACAGACTTTGAAATGGAAGTAAAAGGTAATTTCTAGTCAGTGGATGATTGAAGAGAGAAAGGTCCCTCTAATCTTATCTGACAAACCTGGTCTGGGGTAGTAGCCTACTGTGGGTGTCGGTGATGTCTTTGGAAGCCAGTTGTGTTGAGCAGAGCTCGCTGGAGCATTACCTGGTTTATTTGACTGACACATAGATGTGTCTTGTGGGTTCAGAGGCTAACATGGCAGGAGTCATTGTAAAATTGTCATGCTTTGTCAGAGGGGTGGGCGTTTGGTGCTAGGCTCTGGCTTTTCTTTTTTTTTTTTAAATGTGTGGGGCATGTTCCTGTTAGCATAGGTGCTAATCCTGCTAGAGAACGTGCAGTTTTCTGACAAAATCAGTGCTGCCATCTAAAGGGGATGAAAGAAGGACTTGCCATAAGATGAAAGAAACGATGACTTACCATGCATGTCCGTACGCAGGGAGAAAGGGTTTTAGAAACGTTCCTCTTTTTAATAATGCCCTTTTCTTATTTGCAGCAAGAGAAGGTGACTCCAGGTGTCATTTATTTAGGGCATATCCCTAAGGGTCTTCATGAGCCGCAGATCCAGGAGTACTTCAGCCAGTTTTGAACAGTTACAAGACTTCGACTTGCAAGAAGTAAAAAGGTAACTCGCTATGGTGTTGAACAGTCTGATTTCACCCTAGGTGTTTCAATCAACCGTTGCCCCTGTGCTGTTACAAACCCTCACCAGGCCTGGTGTTACTGCTTAAGATGACATCACTCTCCTTTTCTTTAGTAATCTTGGTTCCTTGAGCACTCAGTTCTTGTATAGTCAGCCTGTTCCCAAGCCTTGGCCCTTCTGTAAATTTTAAATCTAATCCTCCGTATGTTTCTGTGTGTGCCTCTCTCTGTCTCTCCTGATGGTTGAATCACCTCCCCTAAATATCTCCAACCTTAATTACCCGGTTTCCCCTACTGCTTCTGTGATACTTATCAGCCCCCTCCAGTGTCTCCAAAATGCAGCTCCTAAAATCACTGCCCTTAACTGCCTTTCTCCCTACTTACTGTATGAAGCTTAAGCTCTTATAGCAACACCAAGGCAGGTAGGTAGAAATATTGAGAAAATTTGGTCTTGATTTGGCCTTTGTTTTCCTTTTCTCTATCTCCTGCTTAACCCACAGCCTCATGTTGTATACACTTGATGATGTCTTCTAATTCAGGACAGGGTAAGTTGCACCACATGAGCCAGGACTCCTGATTGGAGTAGTGTGGGAAGTTTACCCCTGGGTAAATGTTACCAGACACCTGTATTTATTTATTCCAATTTATATGCCACCCTTCCCGTAGGGGCTCTGATCATGGATCCTAGTCTGTGCATGAAGGGGTAGGCAAAGGGTATCCTACCTTAGAGCTGGGGGCTGAACTAGATCAGGGATGGGGAGCTTCGGGGCCCGGGGGCTGTGTTTTAATATGGCCCCGATCCAGTTCCTACCTCCAGCCGCTGGAAAAACTGAGCTCCGGGTAAGGGTGCAGAGAAGGAAAGGGGACAAATTGACAGTACAGAACCATGTTCTGGGCACCTCCTCTTCTTGAGTGCACCCTTTAAACACCCCCACCCCCAACTTCTACGTAGATCTTGGAACGTGTGCTAACTTTCAAAGTAGCTTCTGGGAGGAAAAAGATTCCCCACCCATGTACTTAGATGATCCTTGAAGCACATATTATTCATTAATAAAGCATAAATTTGTAGCGCAAAGAGCTTTTGTAACTTCAGTATGTAGAGTATTTACTGAAGCTATACAAACTTTTTAATGCTAACATTCTTAAGTTGGGTATTGCATTTTTCTCTTTGTAATACTGATCCCAATGAAATTGATTTTCCACCCTAGGAGCATTACTTACTGAGCAAGATCATCAGCAGATGTTATTAAACCATGTTGAGCTTATATTGGTTTATGAACAAAAAATAGGCTGTCACTTGTAACATTTCAGAGATTTTCAATTCCCTGTGCTAATACTATCCTCCTTGACTTCTCTTCATGGAATGCCGGAAGCACGTAGAGCCTTTTAAAGCAATTATAAATGTTTTCTTTTCAGGGGATTAAGTTGTTATGGTTCTTGTACATTTTAAAAATACATATAGATTGTCGAGCATAAACTCATGTAATCTAGCATAATTCTCACAAACGTGTTTTCCAGTTCTGATCCCATTTGTCTTTAACAGACCGGAGGTGCCAAAGGATATGCCTTTGTGGAGTTTGAATGTGATGAAGTTGCCAAGATAGTTGCAGATACCATGCACAATTACCTGTTCTGCGAACGACTCTTGAAGTGTGAGTATATTGCACATCTGATGCCTGTAGAAAAGGGCATGATGTAGGCAGAGGGTCAGTCATTTTCACCTTCCTTGCATTTTTTTTCATACAACGAAATCTTCCGAGTGGACACAGCAGATTCCCTTCTGTTTCTCTGTGTGATCCCGTCTGTGCATTCTATACCCCTTGCAAGCTTTTATTAAGCTCACCTCTTATCTCGCCACAGTAGAGTGTTAGTAACCAAGCATCAAACTAATGTGGTTTGACAAGATAGGGTTAGGAGTGAGTTATTTATTTAGATTTAGATCTTGTCTTTTTCTGAGGACTCAAGGTGGCCGTTTGCCCTTTCATTGGTGGAGAGTAGAGACTAAACTTCTCTCTGTCACCATAGGCTACTATTTGTCTAAAAGGCTAATTGAAATATTGGCGAGATTACTTACAGAACTAGCATCTGATTCCTCTTGAAGTCACTAGGGCTTCTGGGAGGGTGGCCACAATTTCAACAGCACAGGTCTGTTTGTGGTTTTATTAAAAATAAAATCTTTGTACAGAATAAAGAACGTCCTGCATTGTTGGCAGCACTTAGTTTCCAGATGACTACGTCCTGTGCTGTTTAGTGGAAAGAGCCCATGTTGGGTAGCAGTGAAAAATGATGAGGTTCAGGCCTTTTTGCTGTGGTGCGCGGCACTGGATAAGCATCTTGCGTTAAGCATCTGGTGGTTTCGGGGTTGATTTTGATCTGCTTGCAATGCAGGTGAGTTTATGCCGCCTGAAAAAGTCCACGAGAACCTCTTCAAAGGCAGCGAGAGGGTGTTCAAGAAGCCGGCACATCCAGCAGTGAGGCGGTATAACAACCAGCGGTCAGTCAAGCAAAAGGGCAAGATGGCACACAAGCTGCTGAGGAGTGAAAAGCAATTACGGAAAAGGCTGTCCAAGAAGGGAATAGATTACGACTTCCCTGGATTTGTAAGTGGAGAGAACGTTGGTCAAACGCCAGATGCAAAGTCCATCCCGTTAGAAACCAATGTGGTTTTTATACCAGTGACTGGCCTGTGGATGTTGTTTTAGTCTGGAGATAATAGGCTGGTTCCTCACGGTGGAAGAATTTTTTTTAATAACGCTTAAAGAAAACTAGTACCTGACTAGAAAATAGCTTGTTTAGGTCCGTGGGCCTTGATGCTGTTTTTGTACCATTTAGTTAATGTGTGTCTTCAAAACAGCTCCTGTATGAAATAGTCAGAGTGTATGTTTTAATACTGCATAGATAGTGGATTGAGAAGATACAGTCCATCTTTTGACTTATTTCTGTGATGGCTGTTGGACACATTCTCTAAACAAAATGACTGCTGCCCCATGCCAGTTTAATAGCGTAAACCTGATTGGTGCTACTGAGATTTCATAGTCGTGAAGGAAAGAGACTGGTAGGAGGCTCTCTCTTGCTCTTTCTGAGAATGGATTATGTGTCACAGGGTTGAGGAGGATTTTCCTTCCCAAGGGCCACTTTGAAAATTAGTACGAGCTCCAAGAGCCGCATAGAAGCTGAATGCAGGGGGTGCTTAAAGGGTGCGTTCAGGAAGAGGAGAATCCAGATCATGGGTCTGTCTTTGTGTGCGTGTCCTCCTATCTGCTCCCTTCCCCCGAGCGCAGTCTTTCAGTGCTTGAGGGTAGGAACCAGATCCAGGGGCCAGAGCCGGGAACTCGCAAGGGGCCCTATAAAAACAAGCCGCAGGCCACACCTAATCCCTGAGCCTAAGGTTCTCGAACCCTGTTGTATCATGACCAGGGCCCTGACTTTCCTGTGGAATTTTTTAAAAAATTCCTCTCTTCCTTCTCCCTTCCGCCCCCAGGGCAGAGGGTTGGGGGCGGGGTCCACAGCCCGGCAGCTAACCTGGCTGGCAGTTGAGCAGCTCCGGCAGCGCAGCCAGAGCCCAGCACGTCTGGGCCTTTCTCTGCAGGTGCAGCCTGATGGCGTGGCTGGCCCGTACCCGCAGAGGAAAACCCCAACGCTGGGCTTGGGCAGCACTACTGGAGCTGCTCCACCACCGGCTAGGTGAGTTCCCCAAATCCTCAACTCAGGCAGCCTGCCCGGCAGCAGGGAAGTCCCAGTACATGCTGGGTGGGCTGGGGCAGGGTGCCTGGAGTTGCCTCCCCCGTACCCTCTTCCTTCTCTCTCTCCCCAACTTACCCAGCTGGGAATCTCTTCCCAGCACAGAATCTTCGTGCACGCCGGAAGGGAACTTCTGTGTGGTGGGGGGGAGAGATTCCGTGCTAGGAAGAGATTTCTGTGGGAAATCTGTGCATCGCGGCCCCACATTTGTCTCGGGCCCTGATCATGACTCTCTGCTATTCACAGGCCACACAGAAGAGGAGGAATCTTTCCAAATCAAACCTGGATGTCTCTGTGAGCAGCGAGGTAAGATTGAACTGATCTCTGTACTACTTGGCTCCCGCTATTACAGGAATTGGTCCACCGGTTCTCCTTCATCCTTGCCTCCATGGCCCAGCACCTAGGATGCTTGTGGGAAGCGTATGATAGTTACAAGCCGTACACCGGGTTCAGATACATGTTTGAATGGAAGGCCATAAGCCACCGCTAGAACAGCTGAGGCTTTAGTGCGGCAAACAGTAGGACGGTAGCTTTAGCTCCCAGGCTGGGACCATGGCTAATAGTGATGTAATAGAAAGGTTCAATTCGGGGGTGCAACCTGGGGGAGGAGTGACCCAGAAGGCTCGAGCCCCTCCCCCATGCGGCTTCTCCCACCGAACGAAGATCGCTGCTCTCTGGGGCTCTTACTGAGGGCTGAAATGAGACTCGGGGGGTGGGGTGGGGGGGTTCTCGTGCGAATCCTTATCAAGATCTTTGAAAAAAAGAAAAGCCACTGTACGTGCATAAAATGGCCGCTGCGACTGTTCTGCACATTTGCAGCCCTCTGCCGAAATGGGGCTGGCATCGTCGGTGCCCTTTTGGAAAAGGGAAGCCGCTTTGCACCTGCACATCCCTGGCTTTCTCATGAGAGAGGAACACAAGCAGTTCTGCCGCAAGAATACCGGAAAGGGGGGGGGAGAAGAGAGAGAACTATATACAAGAGAGATGCACGTGGGGCTCAGGATGATAATGCAATACACAGTCACGTGGCTCCAGAGTAAGCAAATTGAGAAAAAAATCTCAACTGAGAAAGCGTCGCAAACTGGGGGGTGGATTCTCGAGCCGCTCTAAAAACGAACCAAGATTCTCCATGAAAATCGAGAGACAATCACAATTGAGTTTCAGCCCTACTCTTCCTAGCTCTGCCTCCTCAGCAGCCTTTCTGGCCCATGGGGGAGGGGGGTGATGTGTAAACTGACGCTAGGTGTCCCCAGTTACGTGGGGCAAACTTTCCATAATGGAACATTTACTTCTTTCTTTTTTTTTGAAACTTTTCCTGGTCTAAAAATGCATTGTTTCATAAAATTAATTAGTAACGTCATTATAACATTTTTTCCTAATTAGATATTTCAGTTCAACTACTTTGGGCTATTGTAAAAACTTTTGAGATATTTATCCAGCACATAAACCTAACAGAGTGTACCTTTTTTGAGTTTTGTTTACTAAGTACAGGTAAAATAAACATGCTATAAATCAAATTGATTTAGGGCATTGGGAAAATTGTCAGAAAATTTGCATTGGGAAAATCTTCTGGTTCAAGATTTTCCAGGAACCCCACATCACTGGGTGTCCCTTCTTGTAGGGAACGGTGCTGCTTGGGGGGGGGGCGTATCTGGAGTGGTGCTGCCTGGCTTGGGGGGCTGCTTCTGTCCCCTTCTTGGAACTCACTCTGGTCGGGTTCGTGGCGGGGTTCAAGTTTTGCTCTCCCAAAGGTCAAAGCATGTTAAGAATTCATCAGCTGTTCAGACTTGCCCGGCACCCATAGAGCCGTTGAAGGAAGCACTCAAGCGGGGTGCTGTTTGCCACGTACCGCCTTGTCAGCGTGCAGCTGGAACGTTAAAACGTTGCCTAGGCAAGAGCTGAGTGATTTCCTTTAGCTCGAATTAAAAGGGTGGGCAGTTTGGGAGGCTGCGCTTTGCTCAGTTGGAGCAGGGGACACGTCCTTTCTTGTGGCGATGAGAGGAGCAGGTATCTGATTTGACCCCTCGGGGCAGGAACCTGTCTCTGATCATGACTCTACAGCATCAGGCACGTTGCTGTGCTCGGTCAGTAATAATAAATTCATTACTAAACAAAAGTTAAATAGAACTCAAAGGTAGACTTGAAGCTTGGTTGCAGACTATGCGCTGCAGGAGTGGGAGAACCATTTTTCCTCCCTGGGGGCCACTTGGAAATTAGTACAAGCTCTGAGGGTCACGTAGAAGTTGGGAGCAGGAGTGTGCTCAAGAAACGGAGGGTCTGGATCATGAATTGGTGCCATGGATCTGTCCCCCGGCTTTTTGTGCCTCCCTGATCTCTGTTCACTTAACCCTGAGCTCTGTTTTCCAGTGTTTGGGGGGGTAGAAACTAGATCCAGGAACTGGAAAGGGGCCACATAAAAACTTGCTATGGGCTGCATTTGGCTCCCAGGCCTGAGGTTCCCCACCCCTGACTACGGTCTTCTAAACGTCCCTGTGTCCTGCCCAGCACCTAGGCCCAGATCCAGCTCATGAGTCTGTCCCTGTTTCCGCAACCTTCTAAAACAATCATTTTCAATGCCAGAATACGTCCTTGTAATGTAACAGGTAACATTTGCTTAAGGGACTGATAGTTGTAAGCTCTCGAGCAGGGACCATGTCTATCTTGTTCTTTGTAAGCGCCAGGTGCATCGCTGGCGCTATATAAATGCTTATAATAATAATAATAATTAATAATAGTTAAGCTGTACGTCTTCCATACTGCCTAGTAAAATTAAAGTTTATTTTGTCTGCAAAAACAGATTATTCGATATTGGAAGTCCTTTTGCTTTAACCTGCCATGGTTATTTAAGTAAGAGATGTGGCGTTGCTGCATAATAGCTTACTGCTTGTTTTCTTTTATTCAGGATCCCACCCCCGTCTGTACGCCGACAGTACTTGAACGTCGGAAATCTCAAATAGTAGGAAGTGATGAAGAGGACACGGAAATAACCTTCAAACTGCCTCTGGCAAGCATGCAAAAAGTGGCACAAAAGAACAAAAAGAGAGCAAGATTACAGAGAAAAGTAACCCCCAAAAAACAAAAAAATAAAGCTTAGATATGGGGCACTCAGGTTTCCCTTGGCTTGAAAAGATGTTGGTGAGATGGAGCTCCCAGCACTTTCTGCTGTCTCTGATCTTCACTCCTGGTTTTACTGGGAAATTCCCAGGCCCCTGCTGTCCAATCCAAATCTCACCCATGAAGAGACCGTGGAGACCACAGTGATTGAAGAGGCAGTATTTTTCTATGCTAATCCTTCTGGGCGACTTGTGCCACAACACAGAACCATGTGTAATATCCACATCCCTTCAGGGTCTTGTTAATTATTGTTTAACGGCTGGGGATGAAAGTCTCAAAACATTCAGGAAAAGTTGCAAAAATTTGCTGACTTTCATGCGTTGTGCAGTCTGGCCTCTTGGGTTAGGAGTATTGCAGCAGGTGGATTGATTGAATCGGACTCGAGAGGAAAATGATAAAATATCTGAAGCTGTAAAACCTCAGTTGAAGGAGGTTAAGAAGCACCACACAGCAATGGCACAAGAAGTATAATGTTTTAATTAAATGAATAAAGCATTTCAAATAAGTTCTTTTGTCTGTGAAAAGAGTTGGAGTCTCAATGCTGAAACACAAAATTTCCCCTAATGTTGCTTGTTTTCACGTATTAAACTAGCAGCATTAACTCCACCACTCCCACCTTGCCCTGTAACTGCTTAACTTAAACTGTCCTAAAAAGGGACAGTGTCTATTTCTTTTACAAGGAGAACCAAGGACAGTCTTATCAGCTCAGTTAGAACTGTTACTGCTTATAAATCAAGTGTTCTTATGCTGATCAGGATTCCTATATATACTATATTTAATGGGCTCCAGCGGTGGAATGAATGTTCATTTTATACATCTATAGTACAATTAACAGTACAACCATCTGGTAAATTAGTCAGCAAGAGCTATATCAGTGATGCAATCTATCGTCAGTGATGCAATCTATTGCACTAAGAAGAAACCTAAAGTATTTCAAATCGTGTAGACTTCAGGGGTGATATTGCATACTTTTAAGATTCCTCTTATTCCCTTGGACAAGAGACTAAAATTCTATCAGGCTGAAGGAGCTTTTGATTCTCTCTGAAAAGGTTACCGGCTGCCAGGAATTCTCTCTCTTTGGCTGGTCACCTTTCAGAGAGAAGCAGTGTTTATTATTATTATAAACATTTATATAGTGCCAGTCATGAGCTTGGTGCTGTACAGAAGCATACAATAGATGCGGTCCCTGCACCCCTGAAGAAGAAATGCATTGGGTTTATTATAAGAAAAGTATATTTTATCCTCTATATAGTGGCTCATGTCACAGTGTTTAGCTTGCCCCGCTCTCGCCTTCGTCTAAAACTCCGCTGCCAGCGTCATCCACCTCGCTTGTTGCTTGGACCACGTGCAGCCCCTCCTCTCTTCACTGGCTCCCCTTTCTTTGCTGCCCTCATCGCGTCTGCAAAATCACGTCCAGCGGAGCTTTTCCGGGCGGTGCAGAAGCTGGTCAGTCCGGCCTCTCTCTGCCTGGAACTGGAATTTTCCAATGGCCGCTGTGACATGTTTGCTGATTATTATTTTTTGTGGATAAAATTGCCCAGATTCACCGCGATCTCGATGCTGCATTTATGACAGTGGATGTTTCAGAGGTACAGGAAGCCCCGCCATGTCTGTTGTGGGATCAGTTTCAGTGGATGTCATCCGCTGATGTGGCAGACGTCCTTGGGACCGTTCGGGCCACCTGTTGTGAATTAGATCTGTGCCTGTCCTGGGTGGTAAAGGCCAGCTGGGAGACGTTAAGGCCACTACTGGCGGGGGTGGTCAGTGCCTCCCTGAGGGAGGGCAGGGTGCCGAGCCGTCTCAAAGTGGCAGTGGTGCGGCCTCTGCTCAAAAAGCCATCTTTGGACGTTGACTCCCTGGCCAACTATCGGCCACTCTAACTTTCCCTTCTTAGGGAAGGTTATTGAGCGGGTGGTGGCCCAGCAGTTACGGGGGCATCTGGACCGGGTCGGTTTTCTTGATCCCTTGCAGTCTGGTTTCGTCCCGGGTTTGGCACGGAGACTGCATCCGCACGGAGACCACTTGTGGCCTTGGTTGGTGACCTGCGCCGTGAATTGAATCAGGACAGATCCTCAATTTTGATCTTACTGGATCTGTCGGTGGCGTTTGATACCGTTGACCACGAGATGTCGGTGGCGAGGCTGCAGGACCAGGCCGGGGTGAGTGGAATTGTTCTTGAATGATTCCGCTCATTCCTGGCAGGGAGAACTCAGCGGGTGGTTCTCGGGGAATGTTCGTCATCTCCCCGGAACCTCACGTGTGGAGTCCCGCGGGGTTCTATTCTGTCCCCTCTCCTGTTCAACGTGTATACGCGACTGTTGGGCGAGGTCATGAGAGGGTTCGGCGTGCGATGTCATCAGTACGCCGATGATACACAGCTTTACATCCAGGCCCAGCAGTCTCGGTGCTTACCCGGTGCCTGGCGGCTGTAGGGGACTGGATTAGGACGAAGCGTCTGAGGCTGGATCCCGACAAGACGGTGGTGATGTTGGTGGGTAGGGCTGAGGTGGGGGTGGCTCCCATCATTGGCGGCATCTGCCCCCTCTGGCCACTCGGGTCCATAGTGTGGGGGTGTTCCTCAACCCACAGCTCTGCCTGGATTGTCTGGTGGAGGCTGTGGTGAAAGAAGCATTCCGCCATGGCTGCGGCCATATGTCTCGGACTCGCATCAGGCCACTATCATCCATGCCTTCATTACCTCTCAACCGGACTACTGCAACGCGCTCTACGTGGGGCTACCCTTGGTGATGGTCTGGAGGTTGCAACTGGTGCAGAATGCGGCGGCCCGCCTCCTAATGAGGACTGGTCGCTGCAAGCACATTACACCGGTGCTCTGCACTGGCTGCCTATTTCCTTCCAGGCCCAATTCAAGGTGTTGGTTATGACTTATAAAGCCCTAAACAGCTTGGATCCTGTTTACCTGTGAGACTGCACCAAGCCTCGGGTCATTTCGCGGCTCTTGCGATCGGCCGGGGGCGCCCAACTCGAAGTCCCCCGGGTATGCCAGGTGGCAACGGCGGAGAGGGCGTTCTCAGTGGCCGCGCCTCGGCTGTGGAGTTCTCTTTCATTAGAGGCACATCTGTCCCCTGATCTCCCCTCTTTCCGCAGATGTTGTAAGATCTGGTTGTTCTGCCGGGCCTTCGGGGAGAGGATGGGAGGGGTTTTATCTGCTAACTGCTATTTTATGTGTCTGTTTTATATATTGTAGTTTGAGATGATTTTATTATTGTTATGTTGTTCGCTGCCCCGAGCTGCAGGATAAAAATTTTTTGTAAAATAAAAAAATAAACAGTTGAGACGTAGCCAATTCCTTATTCAAGAAAATGGATCAAAGTCGTCTCTTTCAGCCAATGATATAAAACCTGGTGCCTGTGAGAGAGGATGTGGCTAAAATACAAAGCTGAGAGTCAAAGGTTTGGGGTTCAGGTTCCAGCTCTTACCAGTTTATGCCCTCCTTTCTCGATCTAGAACATGAAGACAATTGGTGTTTTTAGTCCGACGGGGAGGTCACCAGAGCTGCTCCTAGGGCCCACCCCCACGGCTATCTGTAACCAGCTCCCTATGGGTCTGCAGCAGATGGACCGGGGGTGTCTGTGCGCCTCCAATGTAGCTCCCCTCCTCCCTCACCATAGTGTAGGGATGGGCGAACAGATCGCGGTTCGGGTTCGGCTGCGTTCGGTTCGTCCGTTCGGTTCGGCTGCGTTCGGTTCGGTCGTCCGAACAGGCCGTTCGGTTAGGCCGTTCGGCTGTTCGGTTCGGCCATTCGGGGAATGTTGTTATGGGTGTTTCGTTTTATTTATATGGTTTTTTGTTGGGTTTTATATGGTTTTGTTTTTTATTTGTTTTTTTGTTTTTATATGGTGTTTTTTTTTTTAATCTAATATTATATCTATCTATCTACACTAAATCTAACTGCTATTAACTATTCTAAATGCTATGAACTAAATGGATTATCTAATAAGTACACAGGCCTACTCTTACAAACACTAAAACTAAATCACTAACGCTATCTCTATCACTAAGCTAACTCCTACAACTCTCTACATCTATCTATCTTTCTTTCCCCCCCCAATCCATATCCATTATATATATATGTACATCCCATATATATGGGATAGGGGGAATCACAAACAGAAGAGGAGTCTGTAGTGAAATACATACATTACATACTCAATGAGTCTGTACAGTGAAATGCATAACACAAGGTTTCAGTTTAAGGTTTAAGTTTCATTTCAGTACAAAACTGAAATGAAACTTAAAGCAATCTAAAAATCCTACTCAACGCCTGCTGTTCAGGAACAGTGACTAGCTCAGAAGGTGTTGGGAAGCGGGGGAGGCAGATAATTAGCTTCGTTTCTTGCAAGCCTCTCCACCCCTGGTGCCTGGAAGTCTGCTCCTCAGTGACTGACTACACCCCCCTGTCATGTTTGACCTTCCAGTGAACCTTTTTTTGCCACTCGAACGCGATCCGAACTGTTCAGCCATTTCGCCGTTCGGTTTGTTCGGTATGTTTGCGTTCGGGTTCGGTCGTCCAAACAGGCCGAGTTCGGGCTGAACTCCGAACTTCCAAGCCGCATTCGCCCATCCCTACCATAGTGTTGCGGGTGCTCTCCCGATGCAGGTGATCTAGGCTGGTGCCTGCAATTCCCTAGTACTAAATGGGGCAACAGATGGACACGGAACTCCACTGTGGATCCGCCCAACAGTCAGGCAGCAGCTCCATGTTTGGCCATTGCCCTGGGTTTGGCCAGCCCACTCCGCGCGGCATGCTCCTGGCTCTTGTGAAGTGCTGCCACAAAGCAGCCTCAGTCTGCTCCGGGTTGAACATCTGGCAGGCGCCCTTTAGACGGACAGATCAACCTGGGGGTGAAGAGAATTGCTTTGCACTTGTATCTGTGTGACCTACAAGTTCTCAGTCATGAAATCACTCTGGCTCATTGAGCTTAAATTGCCAGCATGAATTGCGGAGCAGCTCAGTCTGGAGTTTAGCAGCTTGTCTCTTCCCTGCTTTGAGGTCCTAGAAAGCTACTGGTGCTTTTTCTAGCTCTTGTGTTTGCACTTGAGTCTGTCTGTCTGGGGTACTGGGACCTTGTTAAATTGAGATGTGCACTCTCGGATGGAAGTTTGTAACTTGGGGGTTTATGGATCCTGGTCAGCTTCCAAAGTCCTACCCCATCGCGCACTGGACGCAGCGTAGAACTTGCTGGAGACTGGGACTTTGTTCCGAAGCATGCCCCTGACCTGGAATCTCTAGAATCCAGGGCAGAGTTCCTAGGAGGCTATGATTTTCTATAGTGTCTTTTCCTCTGGGAAATCTCAATCTGAGATGTACAGACACACACAAACGTAAGGATGACACACACCGACACACACAATGCAAACTGCACAGAACTTCCCAAGCAATAAAAGATCAGATTTTTGTGCTTTTTGAACCCAGTTTCTGTGGGTGTTCTCTGACATAATAAATCCATGGCAATCCATTCTACCCACTCTGGTAGCTGCTCTTACCGACGTTCCTGCTGTTGCATGTCCCAGTGACTACCAGAACCTGCAACTATCTCCTTCCTCCCACTACCTGCTGCCCTGATGACATTATGATATCATGTTTTATAGGTACCCTGATTACCAGGGTTCCTAGTTTTCTCTTTGCGACAGAAAACCAGAGAAAAACAGAGATTTTGCCTTTTTCCAGAGAAGTTAGCAGAAAATGGCAAAAACGTGCAGGTTTGGGAGGAGGACACAGTGGGGATGCAGAGTGGAGGTGAGGGGAAGTAACCTGAAGGCGTGTGCTGTGGGAGGGGCATCTGCATTTGGAGGGGATGCCACAGACGTCCTGTGGGTTGGGGGGGGGAGGGGCAGGGGAACTATGAATTGGGGCAGTCTGGTCTTCTGGACCTTGGGCAGAGGGGACAGGAGTCTGGTTCCAGGCTGGGAGGAGGCGGCGGCAGTGAGCACAGGACAGTGGAGCGGAAGCCACCTAAAGGCACGTGCTGTGGGGGGGCTCTGCATTTGGATGGGTGCCACAGACCTCAAAGTCAGCTGGCATTTACATTTAATCAGAGAAAAACATGGGGTTTTTTTAATCAGAGGATTAATGTTCTTTTTAAATCAGAGAATTTCCAAATTTTTGTTGCGGAAAACTAGGAACCCTACTGATTACCAGAGACTGAAAGTGGGGTTGGTGCGCTTAATTACACATAACAGTGGCTACGTGTCAGCACCAGCGACAGGCTGTCCATCCCCATGATTTCTAGAAGCAATGCTGAACAGGATCCACGTTTTGCACAAGCAGATGGAACCCCCAATGTGTTTGTAAGGGCATTTTCAGACAAGACACTCTCCCCCCACCCACCCCCCATACATGTTGCAGGGCTGTAGTGTTGCCCTATGGGTGCCCTGTAAGATGTATAGTGGGTGGGAGATGGGTAGGGAGTGTCTTGTCTGAAAACGCCCTAACTCGGACAATGCTTGGCTAGCTTTATATCTGGTAACACCCTGTGTGATAGATTTGTAATTTTAAAAATAAATAAATCTCAATTCTTTTCTAAAGACAGTGGGTAGAGTTTCATACACCTGCTGTGCTTCCTCTGTGAACATATTTTCAAAAAGGATTAGAGTCCATGGTTTGATGAGTACCATTCAAATTAATATTTATTTAGACTTAATCAATTACAAATCTGAATCATGCAAAAAAAATTAAAAAATTTCAGCCTGCACCCAAACTTGTTCAGGTTTGATCTTTTAGAGGAGAGACTCAGGCAGCAGCTGCTGCACTGGTGTTGACTCTATCTCAGACTTGGCAAGAAGTTTCTAATTCAGCTGTTGCTACCTGTACCTGACACCATACCTGGGCAGCTTTTTAAATCCCTGGTAGTTTGGAACTCCCCGAAGAGCAGGGTGTGTTTGATCAACTTCCTCTTTGGATCCAGTCTTAATTACTATTGTACACAGGTTTTGGTTTTTTTAAATCATCATCATAGGAATTATGTGGATCATAACTTCCCAGGTTTGGAATTCTAGAATGTCCAGATGGACCGGATCTTATTCTCAGTCTCTGTATCCCAGTTGTCAGCCTTGATTTTGTTAATTAAACTGGGTGACTCCACTGACCTCCTTTGATGTCTCCTGGCTATCTGAAGCATCTCTTGGAGCTGGGTGTGTCTTTACTTGCTTCCTAGGCACAACAATGCCCTGGGCTAATCTGACAAACCTGGCACGCATCACTGAACTTTTATAAGTGCAGTTGGGTCATACATAAAATACAACACACCTTCACAGGGAGGGGGCATCCACTTATTATAAGTTATTAGCATGAATGAGCTTTTTTTCTTTGCACTTTCAATATCAAACAGGAATTTAATGTTCAAATACATCTCCAACTGGTTGACTATAGCTTAGAAACAGTCTGGAAGCTCGTATTGTGATGCGATACAGAAGGCAGAATCTCCCTTAACATTTCTCACCTGCTAGGTGAATACCTATTTGTATGCAAGCATTTTTTTAATGCAGGTTAGCGTGAACCTGTTTTTATATTTATTTATTTACTTTGATTTCTTAACCACCCCCTCCTGCCACAGCAGCTTGGGGAGGCTTACAACACAATAAAATACTATAAACACACACATTAATATATATATTAATATTATAGATATATATATTACAAAATATAGGCAGAGCCACAAATGGCATTTTTAAATGCAATAATGGGAGGGGTGAGGGCCTATAATTTTTAGGCTTTTTCTGGGGAAATAAAAAAGATCCAAAGCTAATTTATTTGCTTGATTGGTCACTGCTAAGCAGGTTTGTTTTTTTGCCTAGAGCAGGGGTGGGCCAAGTTTCATAATCCCAAGAGCCACATTAATTTACCACAAGGGGGCCAAAGAATTGCATGTGGTTCTAGAGCTGCAATTTACCCATTTCTGACCTAGTCATCATTGAATGTAACAAAAGATCATTGTCCTATAGAAGCAGCGTCTCCACAAATCGGTTCTCTGTCAGTGGAGGTTGTCAAGAAGAGGCCTTTGCTGTGGCGGGCGCCTCAGGGTGGAACTTGCTTCCCGCAAGTGTCTGTCTCCGTTCCTCCGTCCTCACCTTTGAAAAGCACCTGTAAACATATTTATTTTTTATGGATCCACTGCTGGTTCCCCTTAATGTATTTTGTCCTCCCTTTTTCCTTCCCCTATCTTACAATTTTAAAATATTCTTTTAAATTGCTTGTTTTGAACTGTTTAAAATTGTTTAGATTGTGCTTTCATATCAAATGTGACGCACTCCGAGTGCCATGTAGGCAGAGGGGGTGCTATAAAAATAAAGTGATTTATTATTATTATTATTATGCATGTTGCAGGGCTGCACAGGGCACCAATACAGCCCTGCAACATGCATAAGAAATGTTCAAGCGGAGTTGCGTGCATGTGTTTTCACCCATTCGGTGATTTCTAGAAAAGCCTTGTTAAAGGGATGCTTTGGAGGTGATACCAGTGGGTGTTTTGAATCGAGCATGAATGCGGGGTGTCCACCCACGGGAGGTGCATGTGGGGTGTTTCACACGGGCGTCTCCCTGCATGGCTGCCCCACCCACGCACCGGACACCCACTCCCTGCGTGGGGGACTCTGAATTTTCCAGGAGTGCTCCATGTGGGAACTGGGTATCCGGAGCAAGCCTCCCCATGCACCAACTTCAAACAAGCGGCTTTCCAAGCCGGCGGGGGGGGGGGGGGGGTACGCATGGAGCCATCTCATTTAAAAACACCCAGGATCTTTGGATGCTACCTAGATTCACATTTGCCCCAATACCAGGAGTTTACGTCGGTTGGGTACACGTTGGTTACATTTGACTTTTTTTAAGCACTAGGTGGCAGCACAAAACTTGCCCTGACAAACAGACGGTAAGATTCTCAAGGGATTAAAGAAGGAAATTGCCCAACAGGCCTCCTGATCCTCTAACCAGATAGCTGCATGATGCGTGCTGCTAGCAATCCGAGCGGCTGGAAGTCCCATTTACTTCAATAGGATTTGTGCTGGTGCTAACTCCTAGTGCACAGTCACTATCCCACTGGAGGATCTCCCTGTAAAAGTTTTAATGCGTTGGCGTTGAACTTCATCCCCATTCTCTAGCTTGGCTCCTTTTCTTGCCAGCAGCTCCTCTCTAGTTTGCTCTGTGCATCCTCCACTGACTAAGGGCACTTGCACAGGGTACCAGGGGCGACTTCTGTTCTCCTGGGAATGAATGCACGTAGGAATGTGCTAGTCCACTTTTCTCCCGCGAGAACACTCACGCACGACCGGGTTCCCCGATGCAGCTCTTACAATGGCGGGGTTTTGTGGGAGAGAAGCAGACTAGCGCATTCCTACATGCGCTAATTCCCGTGAGACTCCACCCTCTCGGAAGCCCCGCCTCCCCGAGGCTCCAATGGCGGACCGGCGTTCATGCCGAGGCTCGCCTGAAGAACAGGCTTGTTCCGATGTGCTGTTCGACACAATCGCTGATGTAGCCCTGGATGGATCATGACGCGAGGGACCGTACTTCATAGGAGCTTCCCTTCGCTATGCCGCGAGGGAGAGAGACGTGCGACGTGGAGAAAAATTCCACCCATTCACTCTCCTCCAGCTATCCCGCAAATGGCTTCCATGCTCTGAGGGGAGGACGCATGAACTAGCCAGCACAGTGGTAGTTGTGTGTATGTGACCGCCTGAGTGAGTGGGGGGAGAGAATATGAGTGAGCACGTGTGTGTGTGAGAGAGAGAGAGAGTGTGCACCAAGTGCTACTCGGGCTTTGCCTCTCGTGTGGGGAGGTGGCCGTGCATCATAGAATCTTAGGCCGTTTTTATACGAGGCGCTGACGGGCCTCCTGAGTCCTGCGTTGAAAGAAAAGCCTGTTTGTGTGGGACAGAGAGAAAGCCAGTGCCCTAATCAATACTTTGACTTTGAGAGAAAAGCCGCGCGGGGAGTGTTTCCATGCTCCCCGCTCTGCCTGAAGTGACGTGGCGGAAGCGGCGCTGCCGCTGCCGCCAACAGGGAGCACGTCACTGCCGGCAGCGCGGGGAGCATGGAAACACTCCCCGCGCTGGCTTTTCTCTCAACGCGGGACTCAGGAGGCGCTTTTCAGCGCCGCGTATAAAAGCCGCCTTAGCGTTGGAGTGACCTCAGAGGTCATCTAGCCCACCCCCTGTTCAACACAGGAAATCCACAGCTACAGCATCCCCGGCTGATGGCCGTGCCGCCTCTGCTTGAAAACCGCCAGCAAAGGAGAGTCCACCACCGCCCTAGGCAGCCTGTTCCACTGACAAAGAGCTCTTACATTAGGAAGAACTTCATAACGGTAGGAACTTCAAGGTTGGAAAGGGCAAGGGTGGCCCTGTGTGAGTAGTTAATTTATGTTAATGCCCATTTATACATATTCATGCAAATCTGGGTATTGGGGGGCAGGGATCACACAGGGTGTCCCTCTTTGAGGTTTCCAAGACCTGGTAACTGCGATGAGTGTCTCCGTACCCCTCTCAACTTCCAATAAGAGTCTCTGCTAGTAGGGCTGGCCTTACCAGAGTGATCTGGGGGGGCTACTCTTTCCCAGTGGAGCCCCAACCATTGACCCCTACTGTTGCCACCCTGCGGGGACGGGACCCTGGGAAAGTGGGTGGAGTTACCAGGGGCCCTGCATTTTTCTCTTGGCCCTGAGCCCCACAAAACCTAAGGCCAGCCCTGCCTGCCAGACTCAACAAACTCCATGCCGTTCCTCAGAGACAACTCTCCTGCTGAACGGGGAGCAGTAATAGAGTTATGACGGATAATTCAATAGCCCATTGATTAATACCCACTCCATTCCGTCTCTGAGTACACGCCAAAAGGGTTTTCATTGTCAGGCTCCGTTGGAGCGTGTGGTGGAGGCTGACAGAAAAGTGTAGGTGTGCTGCTAAAAATTGCTAAAGCAGAGGAAGGCTCATTGGAATACTTATTTTTAAAATAAAATCACTCCTTGTTATTCCAGGCATTGGATCACTCCCTTAGGACCTGTTGTGTACCTACCAGAAAGCCGTCACTGTTGGAGACAGGATACTGGGCTGGATGGACCAGTAGAATTCTTCTTCTGTGCTCTCGTCACTCCTGATCTGTGTGGCAGGTCTCTATTATAGGCTTTCTTTCTCTGATGGGGCAGTGAATTGGGCATGGGGACTCCTGTGTGGGTGCCAAGGGTCGGACTCGATGACCCTTTCTTTCCAGCCTTATGACTGTGATGAGTGACCAAGCCAAAAACAACAACAAAAAAAGGTTGGGAACCTCTGGCATATTGAGTAGGAGCCTGATGTGAAACCCTGAAATCCTGGCTTCTAGTCTCAGGTCAGGCACTGACTTTCTGGGTGTCTTTAGACAGGTCACTTTGCCTCAGTTTGCCCATCTGCAAAATGGGGAACAAGATTGGCCTTGGTAAAATACTTTGGGAGGTACAGTTGTAGAGCATGATAGCCATGATCTGCAAGCCACCAAGGGTGTCTTTAGACACAGCGCTGTTCAGTGTTCTGTAACACAGTGTCCTACCGTTACAGTGTTTAGACATACGCTCAACACAGTGTTGACCCCAAACACTGGAAGTGAATGATGCCAGGGCTTGACAGTTTCATCAGCGTTTGGGGTGAACACTGTTGACGGTCTGTCTAAACACCGTAACGGTAGGACACTGTGTTACAGAACACTGAACAGCGTTATGTCTAAAGACACCCGTAGTGGTTTGTGGATCATGCCCTATGTGGGTAAGGAAGGAGTCTGTCTTTATGGGTTTGTACTCTCCCATGATCATTTCTCTCCTGTGACAAAGAAGGGGTGGCTGTGGATCACAGGACTGCAATGTCACGTCTGCACGGGAAACTCCCGCAAGAATTGCTTCAGTACACGACAAGCAATTCATGCGAGTCTTACGGGAATTTTCACACGCGCATTCGGAATCTCTCAATAGCTAGGGTTTATGGATGACCTGCGTCAACATGCAGACATTTCCGCGAGAATCGCGGGAGAACAGTTTACGCGTGCAGGTAATTTGCAGGGTTTATTGCCCTCCCTTGTTAGCAGCGCCTCATCTAAAAATGTCCAAAGTTGCAATGTTAAGCCCACATCTTACTACAGGGGTGAGGAAATGTTTCCCTCCCCAAGGCCACTTTGAAAATGAGTACAAGCTCGGAGAGCTGCATCAGGAGTTGGGGCTGCCTGGGGGACGTGCTCAGAAAGAGGAGGGTCCAGATCATAAATCTGACATGGATCTGTCCCCCTACCCTTGGGTGCATGCTCTCATCTCTGCTCCTTGCCCCCGAGCCCAGGTTTTCAGTGTTTGGGGCCCGGTAGGAACTGGATCTAGGGTCCAGAGAGCCAGGAACTAAGTGCGTCACAGAAACACCAGTCGCGGCAGGCCACATTTGGCCCTTAGGTCCCCCACCCCTGCCTCAGCACTTGCAGGATCAGCACTAGAGTCTGGATTTCTACATCGCTCTAAAGAGGAGCTCACAACTCCTGTGAGGAGAGTAGGAACGGGAAGCTCCAGTTACCACAATCTCCTTTCCCTTTGCTGTTCTGGCCCTCCCTGAATCTATTTTAGCCCATCGGTCTTTGTCTGGAAGGGCCTCTCTCTGCATACTCGTATCGCTGGGTAAACAACAATAATAAGCAGGCGCTGGCCAAGCTGGGGAGAGAAGCTCCCTGCAGGCAGAATCAGGAGGACTTTTCTAGGTGAGAGTGGCTGCCTTTAGGTTATAAATATAGCCAGCGCGCCTCGGCTAGGCAAGCGCGCAAGCAGAAATGCAGACACCCGATCCAGGCCAAAGATAGTTTCCGTAGCAAATGGACGGACGTGCTGTGTCATGAGTTATGTCTCGGCGCTTCTTAAAGCGATTTCATGCCCTGAGTCAGAGAGTGCCTGGGAGGGAGGGAGAGGGATCGCCAATACCGAACTAGGTTACAGTAGATGCTCCATCAGTTCTCTATGCTCTTGTGCTGGCTGGAAACACACACACAAATCTTCTCTTAGAGCAGGGGTTGGGAAGCTCAGGCCCAGGGTCACGGCCAAACTGGTCCGCAGCAAGTTTTTAGGTGGCCCCTTTCCAGTTCCAAAACCTGGTCCCCGGATCCAGTTCCTACCCTCAAGCAATGTGTGGCAGGGACAGGCTTGCCCAGGGTAAGTCTCTTCAGGATCAGAGCCCAATTACAGTCACACATTCAGGCCTGGCATGCCTTCCTCAGACCCATAGGGGACTGCTAATTGTGGAGGGGGGACTAGGCAGAAGTTCAATAGAGGGTTTCTGAAAATCTGGGGCTCATGTCCCCCCACAAGAGTCACCTTTGTTCAGTCTCCACCTGCTTCCTAGGGTTTCTGTACCAAACCCACTTCTTCTCCAAGCCCAACTCAAACAACCCCCTCTGAGCCTTGAGGCAGAACTCCTCCTGAGCGCTTGCCTCCTGTGCAGCTTCAGCCCTTCTGAGCCAGCCACACCCTAGCCCAGCTGCTTCCATTTGAGCGCTGTCCACCGGCTCCGATAGCGCTTCCAGCCCCCGGTAGCACAGTCTCTCTGCTGGTGCTAGCTGGTTCTTAAAGGGCCCATGGCCCGCAGGGACTCTGCCCTGTTATACACTGGGCGGGGGGGTGAGAAACGAGCTCAGGAGAAGGAAGCAAAGATGTGGGCATGCACCCAAGAATGCAGGACAGATCCTTGATCTAGACTCTCCTCTTCTGGAGCGCACCCTTTACGCACCTCCGTCCCAAACTTCTGTGAAGCCCCCAGAGCTTGTGCTCATTTTCAAAGTGGTCCCTGGAACAGGGTGGCCAAGCTATGCACATTTTAGAGGCCACTTCTGAGAAACGCAGGTTGTAGTGATCAAAGATTAGGGTTGCCATAGGTGCAAATGTTTAGAGGGCACTTATTCATTTATTTTATTTTTATTTATTTATTTTAAAACATTTCTGAGTCGCCCCCCCCCCGTGCCTACGGCATCTCGAGGCAACGTACAGCTTCATAAAAACAATCAATAAAAACATTTAAAAAACAACACAATCAATTTAAACTTAAAACAGGATTGGGAAACGGAAAAGGTAGGGGACAGCCAACACCCTAACCCACCCCTCCTCCCCAAAGGCCTGCATTAGACAAATGCAGCCCTGCAACCTGTATTTCTCATAAGTAACCTCTAAAGATTTGCATATACAGCAACGCTATCAAAGATGGATATAAGCCCCGCCCCCAACCTGGGCGTGGACCTCTCCGTGACTTGGTCCCGGGGGCGTCCTCGTTAGAGTTGCCACCTGTGGTCTGGTTTTTACCTGACACAAACCCGAATTCCTAGTTTGTAAGTCCCCTTCCCCCGTGGGCACTGGGCATGGAGCGGTCTCTAATTAAGGCTTGTTCAGTGCCAGACACATTGTTGCTGCTATCTAAATTATTCATAATAATAATAAGCCATCTATTTCAGTGACTCTTGCTATACTCCCTGCCCCCTCCCACTGTAATCTATTTGCTCAGTTTGGTGAGATCATTTCCCAGAAAGTGGCTCGGTTATTAATAACTGTGGTCTTTCCCCCAGTCTCCGAATCAATTGGCACATTTCCCCCTGGTCGTTTCTGCTTACCTTGCTCAAAAGAGGCCTGTTCGGTGCCAGATCTCCTGTGGGTTCAGTATCTCGTCCTTAAAAATACCTTGGATCGGAGGAAACCCTAGCTGGCACGAGAGATGCAGTCAGCTTCCTCCACAGAGCAACAGGCCTCAAAGATCTCTGGCCAGCTCACCCCAAAGGCTGTCTACTAGTTATTTCCCTTCCCGCTTGTAGACGTCTGTCTGCTCAGGGTGGGATGTGGAATGTTGATGAAAAATACATGTTGCAGGGTGGCAGTGGAACCAGTGCTGCCCTGCACCATGGGTTTTTCATAAGCTTCCTCTTTTAAAGGGGAGGTATGGTAACCCTATTTGAGAAGAGGAGAGCAATTGTTATTATCCGAGGGTTTGTTCACACGAACGCTCACTATAGAAATAATTATCCCCCCCCCCGAACACTTATTCTGAAATAATTACCCATTAACTCGCTTTAACTCTGCCTTTGTTCACAGGAAAACAGCTTTTAAAGTGAAGTAAGGGCGGTTCCCTCCTGGAGGATGTTCTCCTGGTCAAAGAGGAGTACATTCTTCGCAGTGCTTTGCCCCCAGGTGAATGATCGTGTGAAGAAGGAAAAAAACATTAACTAAAGTGTGTTAAGACACTTTAACACCTAACACTGACTCTTCACAACTCCCCCCTGAGTAATTATTCTGCAAAGTGTGAACACCTGCAAAGTGGATGGACACCACCCAAGTAAGTACCCCAACAGGGGACTAGTCTGTTCATGTGAACATATTAATTTATTTAAATGTCTACCCCATCCTTTCACTAAGACTCAGGGTGGCTTACAACATAAAAATATATAGAAAAGTTCCTTAACCCCTCCACCCCATAGCCTTAGAATGGGGGAAGGGGAGGAGGAAAAGTGGGTCAACAGGAAACAAATCTCAGGCCCATTTGATCTGTGGCCAGAGCGGCACTAGGGTGTGACTTGTCATTCCACCTCATCAAACTAGAATGCCATGGGGCGCGACGGAGCTTGAGGGTCGCTGGGGCTTTGCTTAGCGGCAATGGCTGAAGCCCCCTGGCTAGGCGGCCAGAACTGCTGTGTTCCAGACATTGGGTGTAAACAGACGGATGGCAGCTCTTGGGGCGGCCACGCCAGCCTGCTTCCCCACCCCCCGGCTGGCAGCTCTGTCTGAAGGCGCCCCACCAGATGTGGAAGCGGAGGGCAGCCATCCCAGAGCGCCGCCAGCGGAGCAGGCCGGCCAAACCCGGGGCGCCGTCCCGGCGTGGAGCTGCTGTCTGTCTGCTCTGCGGACTCGCGCTGCAGTCGTTGCCCTGGCAACACCATAGAGTTGTGGGTGCCGGCCTAGAGCGTCGGGCCGTCGCCCGCAACTCCATGGTGGTGGTGGTAGGGGGGGCACTGCATGGGTGGACCTTAGTCAAGGGAACCTGCCGGGTCCATCTAAAGCAGACCCTGGTGGGGCTGGAAGTGGGTAGACACGGGGGCATCCCCCCCCGCCCAAGGCAGCTCCGGGAGCAGGCTGCCCCTGTGTCTGTCTAAAAACACCCACTGGGAACAGGAGAATCCAGCAGGGTGCTGGAGTGGGATAAGTTCTAGCAGGACTGGTTCTTAGACAACTAGGAAACACCCTAACTACTAGTCTAGGGGCAGTTAAAGATGCATGGGGCCAATCAGTTCCACCCAACGCTAGGGGTGGCCATCTCGGCAAAATTTTAAGGAACATTTATGAAAAATACATGTTGCAGGGCCTGAATTGGCGCCTTAGGCCAACGTTCTCCTGTCCCCAAGTTGTGCAGGTGGGAACCCTTCCCATAGCTAAGGAGAGGCTTTGGGGGTACTGCCCCCCCCTCTGTAAATCCCTCCCCCCCCTGCCCTTGTCTGCCCCCCACCCCAGGCCAATGTCCTCACTGTGGGCCAAAGCCCTGAGGAGAAATGGGCAAGAGAAGGGCAGAGGCTGCCAGAAGGCCCCAGGCGGACTCTGTCCAGGATCTCGGATGGGGACGGGCTAGGGTCTGAGGAGGAGCCTGCAGGTAAGGGGCCTGCATTGCTTGGAACAATGGGTATTTTCACAAGGACGCAGAAGGGCTCAATCCCGGCACAGGGCTGAGGGTGCATCCTAGGGTGGCCGGAGATGCAGATTTTAGAGGACGCTTATGAAAAATACAGGTTGCAGGGCTGCATTAGCTCCAATGCAGCCCTACAATGTGTGTGTCTCATAAGCGTCCTCTAAAATGTGCCGATCTGGCCACCTTGGTGCATCCCCACATCTGCCAGATTGCAGCCCTGCCTGGGTCCGTTTGAAATGGACTTGGCCGGCGGCTGCCGCAGCCCACGCACCCTCCTCCCTCCCACACCATAGAGTTGCGGGTGGATTGCCCACAACACTATGGCGTTGCTGAGAGCAGGCCTGCGGTGGCCATCCGCCGAGCAGACGGGCGGCAGCCTTGCCTCCGGCCGCTGACGGTGCTCCTAGGTGTTCCGGAGCGCCGCCGGCAGGGCTACCCTGAAGCACGGACAGCCTGCCCGCCTCTGCTCTGCCTGCACACCTGCCACGCTGCCTTTAAACGGACGGCAGGCCCGGGCAGAGGCGTGGGGGCTGTCCGTGGGAAGACGCTCCCAATGTAAAGAAATGGCGACTGTGGGGACAGGTGCCCTGTGGTTGCTCTGGGTGTGGTCGTGTGGGTACTCGCCCAAGCCAAGGCTGGCCCGTTACAGGGAGACAGCCCCAGAGCTCACCCTGTGCACCACAAGAGCGGGGCTATTACACTAGCACAAATACAGTGCCCCTATCCTAGGGATCCCCGCGGGAGCAGGGGCTGAACCAGCCTTGGGGAGGAATCAGGACTAGGGCTTGGTCCCAGAACATCTCTTCATACCAGGGTGCAGCCCCGACCTCTGTTACACCTAGGGGTATCACCTAGGCAAAGATTTAAGGAACACCTATGAAAAAGACAGGTTGCAGGGCGGGCCTGCGTTGATGCCTTAAGCAGGCCCTGCAAACAACATGCAGTTTTCATAAGTGTTCCTTAAAAACTTGCCTAGGTGGCAGCCCTAGTCACTGCTGTTGCTCTGCAAGATCCCAGCCATGGCTGGCTATAGAAGCATCTGCCTCAGCCCCAGTCTCTCCCCTGACAGGGATGGGGTTGATCGGTAGTGCCAAGCAGCTGATTGGCAGCAGCAGAAACAGTCCCAGCCCCAATCATGCTTAATCCTGCCGTGAGCAAGTGCTGGCAAAGGCAGGAGTGGGACATGGGGCCCGACTCTCTACCAGCCCCTCTGGTTAGTCTATGTTTGAAGAGCTGGCCCTTTAAGACTGACTCACCAGAACTGTGGTGTAGTGGATAAGGTGTTGGACTTGGGAAGCCAGGGTTCAAATCCTGCCCTGGCCATGAACCCACTGGGTGGCCTTGGGCAAGCCACAACCTCTCAGCCTCAGTTCCCCATCTGTAAAATGGGAACGTGCATGCGTTTCCCCTCATCTGTGTCCATTTTAGATTGTAAGCCCACTGAGCAGGGACCTGTCTCCAAAATCTGTGCCTGTAAAGTGCTGCGTATGTCTAGTGGCACTATAGGAATTAGTAGTAGTAGAACTGGTTTGGTTCAGTCTGATTCAGCCCCAATTCTGCAGGCTGGGGAGGATTCAAGCTGCAAATAAATTAGTTGTTTCGGATTCTCTCTTGTCTTGCTGTTTCTCTCTTTAATCCCTCTACTAAACATCACGCCATGCTTTGGGCTCAAGGAGCGGGACTTCTGAGGCAACATTGAGCCCCGACACCTCTATTTTCTTCTCTCAAATTAAGCGCTGGGAGGAACAGTTCTCTCCACAACGTATAGTGGCTTAAATTCTCTGTCGTCTTATCCTCGTGCCATTAAACCAGGGGCTCAAAAGTGAGGAATCTGCCGAGAGCTGAAGGGATTAAGCTCCCATGGTAGATCTGGACAGTGTGGAGATGTGTCACAGTCACACATCTGCCTTGGTTGCAGGACAGAGGGGAGGCTGGGCAGGTCGGATCCTGCATTTCACTGTCCATGGGAACGCAGTAATGCAGGGCCAAATTATTTGAGAGTATTGAGGGGAATGAGAGAATGCCTCATTTCTAGGCCAGGGTGGAGAACCTTCTCCCTCCCGGGGCTGCTTTGGAAATGAGTACAAGCTTGGTGAGCTGTGTAGGAGTTGGGGTGGGGGTGCACTCAGAATGGGGGAATGAAGGGGAGGAGGGCCCAGGTCTTGGATCACTGAATAGGACAGAGCTGTCCTTGGGAGCGACAACATTCAGGGGAGTCCTGCTGCTGCCCCTGTCCTTGCCCCGGGCCTGTGGAGCCTCTCCAGTAGTAGGAGCAGGGATCCGAGAGTGGATGCTGTGACAATAAATATCTCCAGAGCAGAAGTGCCCACTCAGCTATAAAGATAAACACGACAGTGCTTATAGGAATGGGGAACTTTGTTTTCCCCCAAGGGCCACTTAAAGAATTAGTACAAGCTCTGAGGGTTGCACAGAAATTGGAGGTAGGGGTATTTACAGGGGGCTTTCGGGAAGAGAAGGAGCTAGATCATGGATCTATACCCCCTCTCTGCGAGGGCACGTTCTCATCTCTGCTCCCTCTCCCTGAGATTGGTCTTTCAGTGCTTGGGGATAGGGGAGCAGGTCCAGGAACTGGAAAGTGGCCAAATAACTAGCTGGGGGCTGCATTTGGCCCTTAGGCCTAACGTTTCCCCATCCCTGGTTTATAGATGCAGAAGTTCTGATGAAGTCAAATCCAATCATGGTGCAATTCAGCTGGTCTTTGGAATTACAACACAGAAGAATCTGGATCCTGGCTTTAATTCTGAGAGTTTCTGACTCAGCTTTTTCTCCCAGTCATCATTTGACAAGGCTTTTTTTTTTTTTTTTCCAGAGTTAATACTTACAGTAACCCTAATCCTTGGTTGCTTCAGAGTGATTTGAAGCTGGTGATTTTGCAAATAAACTGCAGAGAAGGCTCCTGGTGGATCTTGTCTATATTGCGTTCCCAGTGACAACCCTCTCCTTACACTCAGTAGGGACGGGTGAACGCGGTTCGGAAGTTCGGAGTTCAGCCCGAACTCAGCCTGTTCGGACGACCGAACCCGAATCCGAACACGAACTGGCCGAACTGAACTCAATTCCGAACGTCGAAATGACCGAACAGTTCGGATCGCGTTTGGGTGAGTTCAGGTGGCAAAAAAAGGTTCACTGGAAGGTCGAATGTGACAGGGAGGGGTAGTACTAGTCACTGAGGAGCAGACTTCCAGGCACCAGGGGTGGAGAGGCTTGCAAGAAATGAAACTATCTGCCTCCCCCCTTCCCAACACCTTCTGAGCTAGTCACTGTTCCTGAACAGCAGGCGTTGAGTAGGATTATTAGATTGCTTAAAGTTTCATTTCAGTTTTGTACTGAAATGAAACTTAAACCTTAAACTGAAACCTTGTGGTGTTTGTGATTCCCCCCCATCCCATAGATAGATAGATAGATAGATAGATAGGTTAGGGACAGTAGACAGTTGTAGGAGTTAGCTTAGCGATAGCATTAGTGATTTAGTTTTAGTGTTTGTAGGAGTAGGCCTGTGTACTTATTAGATAATCCATTTAGTTCATAGCATTTAGAATAGTTAATAGCAGTTAGATTTAGTGTAGATAGATATATATAATATTAGATTAAAAAAATTAAATAAAAAAAACCCATATAAAAACAAAAAAACTAAATTAAAAAAAAAACATATAAAAGTTTAATAAAACCAAATAAAAAACAAACAAAAAAACCCATATAAAAAAACAACAAAAACACCCATAACAAAACATTTCCCGAATGGCCGAACCCAAACCAAACGGTCAAACCCACCGAACGGCCGAACCAAACGCAGCCGAACTGAACGGCCGAACCGCGATCTGTTCGCCCATCCCTAACACTCAGTAAGTGATTCCATTAATTTAAATGAAAATCTGCATTTGGGGTGAAGGGTGGCTTCAAAAGGGTCTTAATCCACTTGACCAGCCACTCCTGCAGCGACCAGCAGTTCCTTCCTTGTCAGGAGCAAGTTGCGTCCCTAACGTTGATGGGGTCACTTTTCAGCCTGGTTAATATCTGGGTGGAGTTAATCGTGGAAATGCTCATCTCAGGCCAGGGTGAATTAGAGAAGGATTGTAAAAGCACTTTGTACACTGAAAGCGCTGACAAATGATAATAGCCTCCTCTTCCTATCGTGTAATTCGTACCCGTCGAGCCGCTGAAACTGCACCAGTGCTAATAATCGCCTATAGCGGAAAGATAAATCTATCCACACCCTAAGTTAGGGGTGAGGAACTTCAGGGCCCCTACATTTAATTTTTGCCCTGGGCCCATTCCCACCTGCCTAAACCCCTGATGTGCACACAAGGATAGGGAATGGAACTGTCTCTTCCTTACCCTACCTTGAGTGCACCCCTTAAAAACACCCTGCCTCCGACTTCTATTTAGGCCTTAGAGCCTGCGGCTCATGGGAGGGGAAAAGGTTCCCTGCCCCTCTTCTAAATAACAGGCCATCATGACCCCTACACCTTGAGGTCACGGGATCAAATCCAGCTTGAGTCAGGACGGGAGGACTTGTATATTGTTCCCCTCCACGGGCAGCTGGGTGGGCTGTGCAATCTGAACGTGGTGGGTCTTGGCTCAATACTTGGCAGAACAAACAGCACCATAATTAGGACTCCTGGGCCGCTTCCACAGAGTTCCTGCCAAGAGGGATGAACGGTGCTCTCCCCTCACACAGGAGACTCTCTTGCTCACAAGCGAGACACAGTGGTGCTGCTGGTGGTGGACAGGGAAAGTCTTCTAGGGGCCACCAGCCTCCAGCCAATGCCCAGGCTCTGCTGCTTCCCTGAAATGAACCACGCATGCATATCACCAGCAAGGAAGCCTCCTGCATCCGATCTCCTTCTTGGTTCTCTCCTTTTTTCTTTGGTGAGCGAAGTGAGACTCACCAAGGCTTCACGTGGGAGCTAAGTGGGTCAGCTGCCTGTTTTGTGCGTGGCAGCGATCACATGGGAAGCTGCTAAACGTCGTACTCGGGAGCTTGGCAAGGAAAAAAGCCCAATTAAGAGGTAGAAATGAAGGCATAAATTGTCTAAGCAGGGAGCCTGCGACAGCTTTCACATGACGAAGGCAGGGCACTGAATTATTAAACTTGCCAACCCAAAAGGGATACTGCTCCTTCATTGTTTAAATTTTAGTCTCCCTGTGAGGCAGGGAAAAAGATTGTCCTTAAGGGGAATTGGCATGGAGGAGTCTTGGGCTCAGGGTCTCCTGCCTGCGTAATGTCAGGAACAACTACACCGTATATGACAGCAGTCCTCCAAATCTTTCCTTTGTGACTTAAATATAATTCGGTGTCCTTAGACAGCAATAAAGCCGCGAGGCAAAATATACTGGAAGTCTGTGGGGATTGTTCCTCAGTACGCAGACAGCAGCGTTCCCCTTGGATCCTCAACCCGCAGTTGGGGATCGAGTTCTGCTTGGGCTGAAATAAACGGACACAGCTGGACACTTCTGAGGCCAGGCCTGAGGTAATGCAGGTGGCCTTGCCTCCTTCAGAATTCAGGAAAGGAGCAGGAAAATGTTTTAACCCTGCCCTTGGGGAGGGAGGAAGTGGGGAGCCCGGCCTGGTTTTAGGTGCTTGGCCTGGGAAAGATTCCAAGTGCCTGACAGGACCAGCTGGGTCCTGTTAGGCTGAGCTCAGTTTCCAGAGCTGTAATTTGGGAACCTCTGCCTGCATGACCTGTAGGGTAGGGCAGACAGGGGAATAGTTAATAAAATCCTGGGCCAAATCTTCCTCCACCCCCCATGGCTGCATAAAGTCCTCTAGGGCAGGAGTTCTCACGCTTTCTCCCTGTGAGACTCCATTTTGAGACTTCAATATAATCCCAGGCAGCAATGAAGACATTGAAAGTAGATTAATAGCAATCACGTTTATGGCCCCAGCTGCAGATGGTACAAATCCATAGTCTGGGAACATCTGTCTGATAGAGTTCAACGAGACTCCTTAAGTAAAGCAAACAGGTTTTCGCTCCATGTTTATTTATCTATTTATTAAAATGTATATGCCCCCCTTCTCAAGAAGGCTCAGGGAGGCTTACACCATATAAGTTCAAAATTCCCTTAGCCTTTCCTACAACGTTTCTTCCAATTCCCCCACCCAACCCTGTCCCTGCCTGCCAAACGTCTGGCCAAACAAACAAGTCTTGCATCGTTTCCGGAAGATGAGCAGGCTTGGGCTTAGATGAGTGTCCAAGGAAAGAGAGTTTGATAATTGCGGGGCAGCCGCTGGGAATGCTTCTCTGCGTGTCCTTGTAGAAACATCATGGGGAGACGGTATACGCAAGAGGGTGCTCCTGTCTGACCTCAGAGACCACAACAGGATACGAGGGAAGAGGTAGTCTTTCAGATACCTGAGGACCAAGCCATTTAGTTAGTTATTTTTATTTATTTTTAAAACGTATTACCTCACCTGCCACAGGCAGCTTGGGGTGGCTTACAACAATAAAAACAATTAAATCAATTAAAACAATCATAAAAGGAGGAAGCAGAGAAAAGAACCCCCCACCGCCTGCCCCTCCACCCGTCACCCCTCTCTCCCACCAAACGCCTGGCAGAACAGGTTTTAGGGCTTTATACATCAAAATCAGCACTTTGAATTGTGCCTGGGAAGCTACTGGCAGCCAATGCAGAACCCGGAGCGCCGGTGTAATGTGCTCCCGGTTACCCACCCCCGA
Source organism: Sphenodon punctatus (assembly GCA_003113815.1). NCBI lineage: Eukaryota > Metazoa > Chordata > Lepidosauria > Sphenodontia > Sphenodontidae > Sphenodon > Sphenodon punctatus. Next base: position 9,329,554 of record QEPC01004922.1, read on the forward strand.
CAGAAGCCAGGCCGCCGCATTCTGCACCAGCTGCAGCTTCCAGACAGTCATCAAGGGCAGCCCCACGGAGAACGCATCGCAGTAGCCCAGCCTCGAGGTGACGAAGGCATGGACGATGGTGACCAAGCCCAAATCTGATAAAAAAAAGGTTGCAGCTTTCTCACCAGATGTCATTGGTGAAAAGCGCTCCTGGTCACCACCGCAACCAGGCAAAGCAATGAATGCAAGAGCATCCCAAGGCTGTGAACCTGAGTGACCAAAGGAGGCTGGACCTCATCAATAACATGGGTTCCTATATCTCCCAGGTCACAAGGCCGGCCAACCATCACCACTTCGGTCTTGTCTGGATTCAGTCCGCATCCAGCCCCCAATGGCAGCCACGCGCTGGGTAAGCACCGAGACAGTAGGACCCGGGTCAGCTGAAAAAGAGAGACGGAGTTGGGTGTCATCAACATCCTGACGGCACTTCACTCCAGATCTCCATACGACCTCACCCAGGGGTCTCCGATACACATTGAACAGGACAGGAGGCAGGGACAAGAGGGAACCCTGTGGGATCAATCAATCAATCAATCAAACTTTTATTTGTATCCCACACTCTCTCACTGATGGTGACTCGAGGCGGCTAACAAACAAAATGAAAACATACAAAACAACAATATCGGCTCAATCAATAATACAATAAATTAACCCTTCCATAAGTATCACCTCTCAATAGTCTACCCCTGCTGCCACCAGGGGAGAATCCATAGACTAACCTTACCCTCCCGCTCTCACCGGGAGGGGGGAACAATCTCCAACCACAACAATAATTAATAACATAATACCTCATATGCATCTCTAATAATTCATATAATTTAACATAATCCATCCCTTCAATATTCAATCCCCAATACAACAACAGATTCCCCAACAAAGAGAAAACATTGTAATACGATTGCAATTATAATCATAGAGACCACCCCCTCCTCATCCCCTCCTGCTCTCACCAGGAGACGAATGACTCACATTCCCCTTTTCCTCCCGCCTCAATAGCATAGAAAATACAATCCCCTATATTGAGAGAAAAAGAGCACAGGATACAAAAAATATCACCTCCCTCTTACTGAGCATGCAACAATCTCAGTTCCCATCCCTCTCCAGTTACTGTAAGGCGGGGTTCCAATTCCACTTCAGCTATTCCAAAAGGAAAAAATCCCCTTACCAGCCAGCTCCCTTTCCCATACAGCGTTCATAATAGAAAATTTAGCACCCTGCCCCAACCGGCGGGACCATCCACGGCCCGGAGGTAGCCTGTCTCAATCCCCGCCCCCGTGACAGGTAGGGCGATGTTAACGCCCCGCTCCAGCTCCACAAGGGAACTCTTGAGGGTACAATGAGCCACAGCCCATCACCACCCTCTGGATCGTTCTAGACCGCAATGAGTGGAACCTCTCAAGGGCAGTCCTGCGACTCCCTGCTGGGTCCCACAGCCATGCCAACAACACCCCATGCATGATCAACTCTATCAAAGGCTGTTGAAAGATCTAACAAAATCAACAGGATGCATTTGCCCATGGCAATTTCCAAGTGGAGATAATCAACCGAGACCACAAATCCAGTCCAGGAAAACAAATTTATTTAAATTTATACCCTGCCCTTCTACTATGGCTCAGGGTGGCTTGCAAGATCAGAATACATACATAAAAATACCTAGACAAAAAACCTTCGGTTTAAGAAACTGGTTAAGGCATCATTCCAAATTATACTCAAACTCTAACGTGACAGTAAATTGTCACCTTAAGGCAAATTTAAAAAATAAATAAATTACAGCTTAACTGAAATTAAACTGCATCTGTGTTGTATGGTGACTGATTGATACTTATACGTGATGAGGAATGTATGAAGTATAATTCCAGTTAAACCGTAAACATTTTTTTAAAAAAAATTGCCTTAACGTGACGATTTTCTGTCGTGTTAGTGTTTGAGTATAATTTGGAATGCTGCCTTAACCAGTTTCTTAAACCGAAGGTTTTTTGTCTAGCTAATTCCCCCTCCTGTTGAAATGTAAAACAGTTTACTATATGTGTCCCTTCTGTAGCAGGGAGCAGTCCAGGGGGGCTGATACCCATTTAAGAAGGGGGCTGTGGGTGCCAATCAGAGGGCTGGGCACACCCAGGGGTGTGGCAGCACCAGCCCCAAAGCTGGGGATCAGCCTGTAGGGAGCACAGGCTGAGAAACCCGTGACAGAGTGGGCAGGTTACTGGCCCTTTAAGGCTGGAAGAGTAGAAGCCTGGCCACGCCCACTCTGCTGTATATAAGAGAGACTAGGCAGTAAGGCAAGAGTCTCTGCCAGGAAGTGGAAGAAGCAACATCTCCCCGAGAAAGCCTTGCTGTTCTGTTTTCCAGGGTGCTGGAGACTGGCGAACCAGCAAGACCCAGGTAAAGGAGAGAGGCTATGCCCAGGAGGGAGCCTCTTGTCTGGGGAAGGCTTGGTCAGAGCCTGGGGCTTTAAGGCCTGGCTGAATGGACTTTGGGGGGGTTGTGGTTGTGTTGCTCCTGAGTCTGCAGAGATGGACCTGGGCCTGTAAGGTGGAAGTGGATGAGCCGGCAGCCCCAGGTATGCTGGACTGGTTGTTTCCAATAAAGGACTATAGAAAAAGACCCTGGGGACTGTGTGGTGTGCCTGGAGAGGGTACCCCCTTACAGGAGGAAGGGGGTTCAGTCGAAGCTCAAGGCTGAAACGGCGTACTGGGGGTGAGCTAATTCCCCGTGAGACCCCAGCGCCCTGTGTGGCCCGGGGAGAACCCCCCCTGCTACACCTTCCCTTCTGGGCAGGCACTAGTCTATCCCAGTCTCTCTCTCTTACCCCTCCCATCCATTCTCTCCCTCTCACACACGTGCACACACCATTCATTCATACACACGCATTCACTCATTTTCACATACACGTTGAGTCTCTCTCACACACTTAGTTCCTCCATGCAGCTCCCCCCACCCCCAAAACAGTGCGTGCGCGCGCACACACACTCTCGCACTCACTTTGGCTGGGCCGCTGCACTGCCGCCTGGCCTGCAGCTGCTTGGCGGTCCCACGTGCTGTACGCCACTCCATGCGCCTGTGCATGCAGAGGCCAGACATTTCCTGAATCTGGCATGCTGGAACTACGTTTCCCAGCAAGCCATATTCAGAAACTGGCTGGTCCTGGTGTGCACATGCATGCGGAGAGACCTACAGCGGGACTCTCTTGCAATCTTTAGTTACGGGTGCCGTGGCAGCGGCAGTAGCGGGCAGGGCGGGTGGGCCCAGGGTATCCAGGCGAGTGAGTGGTGCAGGAGCAGCTGTAGCTCCTTCCCGCTCAGGCTGCAGACTTGGGAGGGCAGGCAGGTGGGTGCTTGCTGCAGGTGCCACACAGGGCACCAAGGCAGCCGGTCTACCCCGCAGTCAGCTCGACTGGAGCCAGGACAGGAAAGCTGGGCGCAGCTGTGGTAGCGACCTGTAAAAGCCCCACGCTGTCAGAGCATGCTCGGCCTGCTTAAAGGGCCAGTGCTCTAGAAGCGGCCATAGCCGCTTGTGTTTTGGTTGGTTGCTAAAGGGAGGAAGCCTACCCTTTGGTCAATGCCGCCCCTTCCTCCCCCTTCTGCATTTGAGACTGTAAGCCCTTTGGGGCAGAAACCTGTCTCTTATCATGACTGTACCAGGCCAAGCAGATTGCTGGTGCTATACAAATAACAATATTAAAGACCTTTCAACACTGCATGTCTAAAGCGAAAAGCAGTCAGACATAGGCTGATCAGAGAACTTTTGATATGTAGAGGCTGCGCTGCCTAGATTGCAAATCCTTTGGGGCAGGGACGGGTCTCTAATGAAATGGTACACTATGCACAGAATAGTAAAGATCTTCAACAACTAGCAGTTTAGCAGGTTAGTGGTCTTGGCAGGCTTCGGTATGGGTGACCGCGCCATGACGGCAGAATCTGGTGAGGGTAATTCCTGTACCTCTCCTCCAGTCAACGGCTTTGATTTTTTGTGTGTGGGTGCTGTTGGGTATGTTGCTCATTCACTTTGCGGGACTGCTCAGGCACGCGGCTTTAATATGCCGTTTGATGCACGGCATGAGCTGGGAGAGGCGACTTACTATATGACTGACTGGGAAAAGCCATTTTCAGGGCAGGTGCTTAAAAACAGAATGAAAGTGCAATTATAGACCGGGCGATGAGCATGGGGACCCCATTCTAGAATGGGAAAGTAATCCATCCGTCCTTCTTTGGAATACGATGCACAGTGCTGGATAAGCTACTCTCTTAGCCAGCTATAAAATGGAAGAACACTACTCACCGGCTTAATAATCTTCAGTGATGTTGAGAGAGTTAATAATTGTACGTGTTTAGGCGCTTTATACATGACAAGTATTATTATTAAAGACTTTTAAAAACCAGGATGGTGTTTTGGGCCATAAAAGGAGAGGTGAACATTTTAATATTTTTTCCCCCTGTGGAAAGTAGACCTTGACTAACCTGAAAGGCTCTGTGGGTGATGGAAGAATCAATAGAATGATATAACTTGAAAAGGTGAATCCTGGTTAACTTGAGAGGCAAAAAGATTACTATTCCTAACGTTGATAATTTCATAAGCCACTAGCAGAAACGTGTGCAAGACAGTCCGTGTCTTACACCTGCTGTGCTCTCTAAATCAAATGGAAATGGTAACGATCCTCTTGCAACCTCACCTATAGCCTCCTATGCTTGCATCCTACCCTGCACGAATTCTGTTTAGCATTGGATTATTGGTGTCTCCCTGGTTGTATTTAAATGTTTGAAATGCTAATGGCTTCCCAGCCAACAGCTCCCTTCCAACTAATGTTTCCTGTATACACACCTGTCCTGAATTTTGCTCAGCCTATAGTTTGACTTCTTGCAGGCCTGAGAAAGGAGCCTTTATGGCTTGAAAGCTTGCATGCTCTCCTCCACAGAAGTTGGTTCAATAAATGATATCCTCTGAACTACTATAAAATAAATAAATGTCTCTCCGTGTTATCTGTTTGTGGCCAGCAGAGTAACTATAGCCCCTCTCCGCTATGGCTGCATTCCCATCTGCAGCCGCGGTGGCGGCAGAGGACGAGGGAAGACGCGGCAGCGCGGAGGAAAGAGCCAGTGTGAACGGGGATCTGCCGTGGCTTCTCTCGCGCATGTCAGGACAGGATTTTGCAGCCTGACATATGCGAGAGGAGCTGCGGCAGATCCCCGTTTTCACCGGCTCTTTTCCTCTCAGCCGGCTCCTCTGCGCTGCCGCGTCTTCTCTCGCCGCTCCCTCTTGACACTGCCGCCACAGCTAGGAATGCAGCCTTAAACTCTCCTGTCTTTCTGAATAGGTATTTTATTGAATCGTTTGGGAGAAAAAAATCCCAATTGATCCTTTCATCTGAAGAAGCTCCTGAGTTGTATGTGCTCCTCACTCCACAATAAAACAGAGCTAAAATTTGATGTTTTTGAGATTTCATGCACGGTGGAGAAATACAAGATGCCCACTGAACCAACCCTTACTCCCAGGGTTCCTTTATAAAGCAGCAGAAAAATAGACCCTAGGCCAATTATAATTCATATAGCACTTTCTTGGTTCAAAGTGCTTTAGAATCCTTCTCTAGTTCAGCCTCACAACACTCCTGTGAGGCAGATCATTATTATTCCCATTATACAGATGGAGAATGTCTTACCCAAGGCCACCCAATGCCTTCATAGGTACAATAGGATTTGAACCCAGCTCTCCCAGGTCCAAGTCTAACACCCGATTCACTAAAGCTACACACTAGAGGGGTGTGCCATCGAAACAAACCAAGCTGCCCATTATTTAAAACTGTGGTTTCCAAACATTTATTAACTAATTTAAATTTATACCGCCCACGTTTTTAGAGCATGTAAAAACATATTAGCCCCCAACCCTATCCTTGCCTGCTAAACACTTGGCCAAACAAAAAGATCTTGCATCGCTTCTGAAGATGAGCAGGCTCGTGATTACATGAACCTCAAGGAGAGGGAGTTCCATAATTGTGGGACCATCACCAAGAACGCCTCTTTGCCTGTGCGACCCCATTGTGACACTTAAATACAATCCTGCAATCCCCAGCCAGCAACAAAGACCTGCAAAGCCTATTGGATCTTGTTCAGGATTGCGACCCCATCTGTCGATGGCACAGTCCCATTTGAGGCTCTGACCCAGGTTTTGAGAACCTCTCATTTATAAGTGCAGATCCAGAGAGAGAGGTTTCAGCATGAAAAAGCTCCTCAAATATTACCCTGTTAGTAGCGAAACTAAAGCAGTTTGCAAGAGGCATCTCTAACCGAGTGGAAAATAGACTTGTTGCAATTAGATGCCTACAGCAAGGGTGTGAAAAACAAAGCCTGCATGGACAAAAGTATTTTGGTTTCTCCCCATCCCCTGAAAGCAGAAAGCACCATGGAAGTGTTCTCAGTAGGGGGTGAGGTGGGGAAGCTGGCAAAATTTGTCTTAAACCTCAAACAGGTTTTTGTGTTTGGCTATGAGCAGACAGGAGAATTATTGTCTTATTAATGGGCCGAGGTTCTAAGCAGGGTGGGTAGTGCTGCCGATGGAGAATACTGCAATGCTGATTGCAAGGAATGAGCTTTTACACAGGTGAAGAGTCTCCTCCTTCGGTGCATAGAATCCAGAGACTGGAAAGTCCCAGACATTCTGATCACGTACTCCTGGGGGTAGGTTCCTCGGTGGCAAAATGCTGTGTGAACATTTCAAACCCGTATAGATTACCCCAGGGGGAAGTGCCTCCAATAAGAGCTGAAACCTGCAAAAATGGGTGGTACCAAACTCAGTTTGAAGATTGTGGGTACTTTTTGGCACCCCAAAATGGTGCCTGATTGAGTACCCAAAATGACATAACAAAATACTGCTTTTGTCCCAATTTTTTCAATTTACATTTCTAGATTCCAGAAAATTTTCAGGTATTTTTTGGTACTCAGAAACTGGAAGACCAAAGATTTTTGTTTTTCAGGTACCTGAACAGTGTTTGGGTACTAATATGGATACCCAAAACAGTACCCCCAAATGTGGGTACTGCAGGTACCAAGTCAGGTACCCACTTCAGTTGGCAGATGCCCTGTGTCTATGGCTGGCTGGTACTTAGCCCAATACTAGTCTCAGATTCGTTTCTCTCTAGGGAGTGAGGACCAAGGTATTTTCTGAAGCTCGTCTGTAATCTTCTGCTTTCAGTGTACACATAGCAGCACTCCCCTTCCCCCCAACTCGCACATTTGTATCCTCGAAGTCCACGCAACTTCTGCAGCTTGGCCCATGAAAAAGGCAGGCTTCTAGGCATAAGCAGTCCCCTCCCAATGCATGGGTTAGCAGGTGTTCACTTGATTGCTATTTATTACACAGGATGGCAAATTGGAATCTGCACTCTTTCTTCAGACACAGAGGCAACTAAACCCTAATTTGAGCCACACTACTGAGAGGATTAAACCAGCCATGCTTTCCTCACTGAAGGAAACTTGCAAAAGGTGTGTGTGTGTGTGTGTGTGTGTGTGTGTGTGTGTGTGTGTGTGTGTGTGTGTGTGTGTGTGTGTGTGTGTGTGTGTGTGTGTGTCTTCCTCCAAAAGACCAGCGCCTATGGATAGTACATGCAGCTCACACTATGCCAAGGGTCTTTTCAACAGGTCCAAAATGAGGGTCGTGCATTTATGAGCAGGAACTGAAAACCGGCCCCCTTTCTATAATCTGTTAAGTATTTTTATATATATATATATATAGCACCAGAAACATATCTGGTGCTTTACAACAATTTAAAGTAGATAGGGTCCCTGCCCCGGGGGGGTTGTGAGTTGGCACTTCAGATATTAAACTGTTGAGAGAGACCGAGGTGAACCCGGGTGTTTGTGTAACAGAAAGAGTGGGCATAGCTCCCAAGTAAACAGAGTCCTGGGCTAAGAGAGCGTGGTAGACTGGTGGTGCTTATTATTATTATTATTATTATTATTATTAAGCTAGCACCAGCAGTGTACCTGGCACCGTATAATCACAGACCGGTCCCTACCCCAAGAGGCTTACAATCTAAGAAAGACAAGGAAGGGGGAGACAAGGGAGAGGTGAACATTAGGAGAGACAAGTGTGGAGTAGTAGATAAGGTGTTGGCTTGGACCTGGGAAGCCAGGGTTTGAATTACACCCTAGCCACAAAATCACTGGGTGGCCTCGGGCAAGTTACAACCTCTCAGCCTAGAGAACCGGTGTAGTGGAGTGGAGTGGAGACAATGCTGGACTTAGCCAAGTTCTAAAGCCTGCACTAGCCATGAAGTCGCTGGGCAAGTTTCAGCCTCAGTTAGCCAAGTGCCGTGTGTGTGTGTGTGTGTGTGTGTTCCCCTCATCCTTGTCTAAACTTGTCCATCTTAGACTGTAAGCCCACTGAGCAGGGACCTGTCTCTAATAATAATTGTAAAGCACCAAGTACACTGCTGGCTCTATATACATTAATATAGGAGACACTGAGGACAAAGGCCAGGATTCTGTGGAGGGAAGCACAGGGCCTATGGAAGAGTGTGGGTGTTGTCTAGAAAACAGGGGCAAAGCCCCCTCAACAGAAACTCCAGTTTTGCTTTTTAGCCTCAACCCAACAATCAAACTTTATTGTGTAAATAAATACAGGCTTAACTGGCAGTTGCATTGTATGTGGGAAACGACACTAGGGTTGCCACCTTTGTTTGTTTACTTGACACTTCCATTTTGGCCTAGGGGAGTGTCAGGTAAAAACCCACCACAAGTGGCAAGTCAAAGTGACACTATCCCCCTCGACTTGTCTCTTCCCCCCTCCTTTCTCCGGTGTCTGCAAGACCTGAGGGAATTGCTCCAATTTTGCTTTTCAGCCTAGCCGAGCAATCAAACCTTTTTATATAAATACAGGCTTAACTGCCAGGTTGCATTGGATGACACTCTCTCTCTCCCCCCTTCTCCTTGCCATCTATGCAAATTGTTTTCTTTTTTATTATATGTAATACAGAAACGCAGTTTACAGTTTGAATGTATTACTAAGTTATATACATAGTTTCTATATTCCAATATCTGAATTATATCAGCTTAATAAACTTCAATGATTGTCTTTAAATGATCATTATTTCATGTGTCTCTGTCTTCTATCCACCCCCTTCCCCATGTCACTGTGAGAGAGAAAGAAAAAGACAAAGGGGAAAAAACCCAACATACCAATCATAAAGAAAAATGAAAAAACCCATTAGTGGTCCTTTACAGTCCTTTCCCCATAACCATTTACTTTACATTTTACATTAAAACAGGGCGTTTCCCCCTGAATGTCACGTTTAGATTGTAGCTTCCCCCACAGGGGAGAGCGTTGGTGCCAATGCAGCGTGTGCAACATGTATTTTGCGTAAGTGTTCCTTAAAATCTGCATGGAGGGGGGGGGGGCAGCCCTACCTGCAGGAGCCGAGGGAACGGATTTCCAGGTTCACTGAAAGTGCCCCCGCTGCTCTGTTCCTGGTCTTCTTCCAGCTGCCCTGCTGCGGTATTGGTGGGGCAGCAGGTGCCCCTCTTGGAGCAGGGGGGGGGCTTTTCTGTGCAGGGGGCCAGATTGGAAATTAGTAGGAGCTCGGAGGGCTACATACAGGGTGTGGGTGGCTCCAAGAGAAGGAGAGCCCAGCTCAGCAATCTGTGCTGTGGCTCTGTCCCCCCAGGCCTAGCGTGCATGCCCGCCTCTCTGCCCCATTAGCCTCAGCTCAGCTTCCCAGCGCTGGGGGGGGGGGGTAGAGACTGAATGCAGAGGCCAGGCCCCAGGAAAGGGGCCACAGAGCCGCCTGTGGCCCCCGGGGTTCCCCACCCCTGCCTTAGAGCGTGCATTCCTTAGGGCGGGGCCAGCTAGGCAGGTTGGAGGGGACACATGGGGAATACAGGTTGCGGGGCGGCATTAGCGCCAGTGCAACCCTGCAACCTGTATTCCTCATAAGCGTTCTCTAAAATGGGCCTATCCGGCCACCCGGATTCCTTACCACTTCGCCCCGCACAGCCTTCCGGGGGAGAGCCCCTGCCCCCCGCCCCCTTAGGGTTACCTGGCCCCCTGCACTGGCTCCAATGCAACCTCCTCTTGTAAAGGGGAGCTATGGTGACCCGGACACCCCCCTCCTCCGTTGCCCTTGGTTACGGGGCTCATGGTAACCCCCCCTCCTCCAGACCCTCCCCTCCTGTGACCGTTACCCCGAAAAACCAGCTCCTTCCCTCCCAGCCCCCGCGGCGCCTCACGTCTAATTAACCGGTCAGGCCCTTCCTCATGAATATTAATGAGGACGTTCCCACTACGGAAGCCGGCAACGGGGAAAATCGGAGTCGCACCGGCCGGGAGGGGCGTCGCGCATGCGCCCTGCGCACAGTTACCTCATCTCAGCCGCGCTCTTTCCCATTCCCTTAACCCCGCCACAGAGTGGAGACGCTTCCGCTCCTTTCTAGCCTTTCTCCTAATCTCTATGGTGACGGGGAGCGGGCTACCGCTTTCATGCGGGACTGCGCGTGCGCCACGCCTGGCCTTGCGGGAGGCTTTTCTACCGGCCCCCCCCCCGGCATAAAATGGCGCAGGCGCAGTAAGCTCTCCTTGGCTTGAGCTAGGGTTGCTGGGGGGCGCACGCGCAGTAGCGATTCCCTTGCTTGTAAGCCCTTCCAGTGGGTGCTGAACGCGCCTGCGCCCTGAGGGTTCCATTCTTACCCAGTAGCAGCAGCAGCAGCAGCATTGGGAGTGGGGGGGAGAGAAGCAGGAGCCGGAGCCATGCACTGCAGCAGCAGCAGGGATTAAAGCAGGATCTGCTGCCTGCTCCCTCCATAGCATCCTTGAGCCAGGATTGATTTGTAACCTCCCCACCCACCCCTTCCAGCAGCTCCAGGTAACTCCCCTCCCCTGGCCCTGTCATGTTGCATGGGGGGGTATGGCTGGGGAGGGGGGCATTGTTTGTTGGAATCCATAGGCTGCAGCACTGGGCTGGGGCTGGGGCTATGCCTAGAAGGAGAGGTGCAGGGGGGGCTTGGAGATCCTCTCCCGCCCCTTCAGTCTTGAACAGGAGGAGTTTCTGTTTTGCAAAATAGCAGCAATCCTATAAAAAGGCGGTGAGCTAGCCTGGAGGCGGGGAGGGCAGTGATTTCCAAGGGGGTAGGGGGATACTCCTCCTTCCAGCCCTCCCCGGCATGGGTTTAAAACTGAACAAAGCAAACGCAGGAGAGAGGGGAAGGGAAAAGCTGGGAGGACAAGGCCGGATTGGACCCCCCCCCCCCGGGCTTTCCACTCTGATCTGCAGGCGGGGGGGATTGAGAATCTGAATTCAGGGGGAGGGGAGACGAGGTAATGCAGAGACCTAAGGATGGAACAAAAGCTTTAACTCTCTCCCTATTGTGCTTGGGGCATGGCTGCTTGTTCTGCCATACATGGGTACAATGGGGCTTTGCTGGCCTATTTTTTCCCTCCTGGGTTTCTTCCTCAAAGTCCGAGTCTTTAATTTCCTTATTAAATCGTTGCTGTCTAACCCAAAGAACTGGCCTCGCAGCCTTTTAAGGACAATCGGTGTGTACAAAAGTGTGTACAAGGAGATGCTCCTGATCTGTGGATTAGTATAATAGTACGATTGTTTTGAATTGCCAGTGGGATCCTGGCTCTAATCCGTGAATAATTGTATATCCCCCGAGATATACCTATGCCATAATGCTTGTCAGGGTGCATGGTTAACTGTTGCTTCTCAAACCTGAGCAGTTTTAAAGGATGTGTTTTCAACACTGCCTAAATGCAGCAGGATACAGGATTAGATTAAGTAATAGTTTGGAAAATGTATCTAAATCAAAGCTAGTGGGAGAGTGTAGAGTGATGAGTCTTGCTCTGTTTTGTGACACATGTTTGATTTTGTGTGTGTGAGAGAAATGGGCAGGTGAGATTGTGGCCAACTTTATTGGACCAAAAAAAACACTTGAATAGGTGTATTAATAGGGTCTTGACCCTAAGGGCCTGCTTTGCAACTGATGGGTGCATGCTGTTTCTGTTGAATTTGATGGGAATCCCTCTTTCTTCCTGTGAGGGGAGAATTTGGCCCCAAAGCGGCATTAGCAACCATGCTTTTATTTCAGAGTCTAGAGCAGGGGTGGGGAACCTTTGAAAATCAGTACAAGCTCAAAAGGCTGCATAGAACCTGGGCAGGGGTGCTTGATGGGTGTGTTCAGGAACAGGACGATCCAGATCAGGGATCTGCCCCCCTTGAGCTTTGTCTGCATGTCCCCATCACGGCTCCTTTACTGTTAACATAGTCTTTCAGGGCTTGTGGACAGGAACTGGATTCTGGGGCCAGATCCAGCAACTGGAAAGGTGCCACATTTAGCCCCAGAGCCTGAGATGTCTCCATCCCTGGTCTAGAGGCCATGCAGAGAAGAGCTCTCCTGGGGGTGGGGGGGGTTTGGATCATCCTGCTTGTCCTGTTTATAAAAACAGGACTTTATAGAGTTGTGTTCTTATGTAGCAGAAAGCTACTTTTTAAGAAGATGCCTGTTAGCCTGAATCCTACCTTGGAAGCATCTATTGTATCTTGTTCAAGGCACAAGTGATTTCAAAGTGCACTCTGCAACAAATGTTCTGACTTGATTCTTTCATCACAGTTTAGAATAGATTTAATGTTTGCCTTTCCCATTTGTCATTTTGTGCACTGTTCCCCCTGCCACTAATTTCTCAAGGGCGAGCTGGTGAGGCCATCCGTGCAGGGTGATATTGCTGACATTAGACCCGATTTTTGTATACTTACCCTTTCCTGATCCCCTCCAAGAGAGACCAAAGGAGGCTAGGACACAATTCTTTACCTTCCATGGCCCTCTTATAACCTCGGTTTAATGATTCAGCATTTCTGATTGTGTCTGATAACCAGAACGTGTTTGTCTAAGAGGGAGGCAAGGCTAAGAGGGAGGTCCATGCTACGATTCGGTGGCTGGGGGACTGCCACCCCAAGAGCTCCACTGCTTGTGTTCCCTGCCGCGTGTGGAGAAGCCCGCTACAGGCATGCTGTAGGGCTGCAGCTGTAATGCGCTTGTCCACCCGCAGCTGGGCTGTGGGCAGGGAGCAGGACCGTTTCTGGGATGGCGGAGGGATTCCCCACTGCTCCTTGCAATGTGGATGGATGCAGTGTGAATTTGAATCCGAGGCAAATGGCACGCGCTGAGGGACAGTTGCAAAGGGGGGGGTGTGTGGTCTTTAAAGAAGCAGGATTCCCCAAATAAGCCTTCTGTGGAGCGCTTCAATGGGAAATGTTAGGAGAGGTGGGTCTTCTAGGATGCATTCACATGAGATGCTAAAGCCTGTGAAAATCTTCCCCCAGCCTTTTTTGTTTAGTTTGGTTAGTCCCATGTAAAGGTCGTGTGTTAAATCAACCCAGAATCCAAGGTTTATCAATTATGCATATTTTTTTGTAGTAGTGTGGGAGGGATTAATCCTGTTGTTGGGCTACTTGTATCTTATAGAGCAGGGGCAGGGGACCCTCTTCTACCCAGGGGCCATCTTGAAAACTCGTACAAGCTTTGGTGGCTACATAGAAGTTGGTGGGAGTGTTCAAGGAGGGTGCTTAGGAAGAGGAGGCTCCAGATCATGGCTCTGTCCCCTGTCTTTGTGTGCATGCCTTCCTCTCTGCTCCCTTCCTGACCTCAGGTTTTCAGTGCTTTGGGGGAGGGGGGGGCTGGGTCCAAGGGCCAGCTCCAGGCACTGAAAAGGGGCCCCATAGAAACTAACCATGGGTCTCATTTGGTCTCCGGGCCCAAGGTTCTCTTTCCCTGGTATCAAATCATGTATTTGGGGACAGACGCTCGGTATTATTGGGGGATACCAAGCAGCAGACATGGCGATGCAGTGGTAAAAAAAATTTTTTAAGTGGGGGAGGGGATGTGGGAAAAGTGCAGATCTGCAATTCCAAATATCATGCTGGAAACTGAAGAGACAGGAGAATGCGCCCCCTTCTTTCCCCTGTCTGAAACGTCTGCTCTCCTCCCATGTGCTGCTCCGATCATTGAATCCACAGGCTTCAGGGGAGTGTTCGTTTGGCTGCACCTTGAAGGCGACGGTCGGTGTGAAGTAGGGAAACCAAGTAGTTCGGATGCTTTCTTGCAGGGGGCCGACGTCGGCAGGTGGGTGCGAGGTTTTGGGCTACGCAAGGCCCTTCCTCATGCTTAGATGAAATCAGTCTCTAGCTTTGATTTCATATATACGCACATATAAAATCTGAACACGTTGGGTTGTCGACCCAATGTGGAGGAGGGGGTAGCATCCTGCAATTGACTTCTGCCTTTGTCGTAAGGAGAGAGTTCTTTTTTGTTGCCTTTGTTTTCTCTCGGCCAAGCAGAAAATCTAATTTATTATTTATTTTATTTGAAATACCTTGGTGGGGAAGACTTTCAACTTGTTAAATTATGAAGTCAAACTATAATTTTGACTTCTTAACATGCCTAAGGAAGGCCCCCTGTGCGGCCTGGAAGCCTGCTTTCACTCACCCACAGAAATCGGCCAATAAAAGACGTAGTCTAAACTGCGGTGTCCCCTCCGAGTCTCTTAACATTTGGGACCAACATGGCAACTGCCCTCTCTCTCGACTCAAAGTAGGGTCATTCTAAAGACGTGGACGCTTTTTGGACTGTGTGTTTTTCTAAGTGAAGTATGGTCTTACTCAAGAAGTACCTTTTTTAAGGTATTGCTCCTTCCCTTGAAGCTCCTTTTCCTACCCTTGTGATGTTACAATTTTACAAATGGGAAAATTGATTATATTGTGGAGAAACACCAGAACCTAATGTAATGGCCATCGTAGAAAGCAAACGGGAAATGTGATCAGTTATGATCAATACCGCTTGCTAGAACAGTATATTTTTTATTTAAAAACGTCCTGGTCTGCTGTACTGTGTGGAGTGGTGGGCGGAGCCGGGTACCATGGCGGCTGTCATAGTTGTCAGTTTGGGGGGGGCGGGCGGGCCACCTTTTGCAGTGTGGGGTTGGGTCAGGTGGATGTACATCTCCCCGCCCCCTCCCCAGCAGCTGTCACGTTTGTTTGGCAGCCGGGCCGAGTCCTGACTAGAGTGAAGCCTCCCACTACCGCCCAGAGAAGTCCATGGTGGTGGTGAGAGTCATCGTATGAAAACACCCTTAGCCTGACTTTCAGGGCTTCTTGACACAAGGAGTTTAATTTGCATTGCTTCTGATGGAGTATGTCCGCTTTTGGGCCACGGGTCCTTCCTCAGGCATGTAAGATGACAGAGCTGTAACTTACATCTTCTCGCTAACAGGATCGGGTCCAATAAAAGAGCTCATCTGGCCTGCGCTGTCTCTATCGTGTGTGGGATCAGCATGACAATCGCCCTCCCTCTCGCTTCCTGCATGCACACACAGATAAGGCCCTGACCCGAAATAGACACTCTGCTGCAGCAATTCCCTCCCCTTTGTGGTTCCATTTACTCCAGTTCCATTTACTCCAGTCAGACTATGAATGGAAAAAGATTTTCATTGGGATCGGATGAGATCATTGTGGATAGTTGGGGAATTTTAATCTATTTTTTTATATTAGGTTTATTTTTTGTTAGAGAGCTTCTTTTTGGATAGGGTGGCCTATCGATTCAAATAAATATATATTTTTTTGAAGATCAGGGCCAGTGCTTAGTCCAGTGCCTGGAGGGTGTGATGCCCACACAGCAATGTGGACTGAGCTCCATAAATGCAGGAGCAGGGGGAGGGCAACCTCTTCTGTCCTGGAAGCTACGCTGAAAATTAGTTCATGCTCTGAGGGCCGTACACCAGTTGGGAACAGGAGTGCTCAAGAAAAGAAGACCCCAGATCATGGATTTGTGGCATGGATCTGCCCCGTACGTACCCTTGTATACAGGCCCTCATCTCTGCTCTTACTATGAGCTCAGATTTTTTTTTAGTGGCTGGGGGTAGGAGCTGGATCCAAAGACCAGATCCAAGAATTGGAAAGTGGCTACATTTGACCTCTGGGCCTGAGGTTCTCCACCCCTGGGCTAGAGCTGAAGCTACTTAGAAAGGAAACGTTTGCTGCTCGTTGCAAATGAGCCGATCTCTAATCCAGCTTCCTTCGCTCCTTGCATTTCACCGCTGACAGCTAAAGACTAGACAGTCTCTTGTTCTTGTGTGCTTGCACAATGCTGCACTGTTCCACTTTCAAACAGCATAAGGACTCTTCCCCCCCCCCCCCCCCCTTTTCTTTTCAAGAATGCTTCTATTGGAATTTAATATCTATGGAAATACTTCTGCCTCTTCTGCATATTTTTACAACAACAAATTGAAATGGAGCCAGACTTGACCGAAGGCTGCACCTTGGTCAATAAGAGTGGCTGGATTGAATGCTGTGGCACACTACATAGGAGGCACAGAACACAACAGGAGAGGGGCAGAGATGCAGCTTTATCCTGCCCACCTTCTGGGCCGCCCAGGTTCCCAGACCCTCTTGCGTGCATGACCCTGTTTTGAGACTTGCCTATAATCTCGTGACACCCCCCCAGCAACAGAGATATGCCAAGTAAATCTAATATCGGCCAAGCTCGCAACCCCATTTCGGACAACACATCTTTGCAACCTCTGCCCAAGATGCTCTGATCTAGGCAGTCTGTGGGGAGCTGTTGTAAACAAAACCCTGGGTCCCCATAGCACTTAACAATACAGCAATGCTCTGTAGTGAGAGCAGCAGAGGTTCCCAAACTGAAGGGCCTCCTAACCTCCAATAGGGTCACACATGGGGTTCGCCCTCCCATAGCTCAACAGGCTTGGAGTGTTGGACGCGGACTTCCGCCTGGAGCAGCAGGTGGAGGCAGTCGCAAAGGCTGCCTTTTGCCAGTTGCATCTGGTGCGCAGGCTGCGTCCGTTCGTCTCCGGGCCGGACCTGGCCTCCCTCATCCATGCCTTCGTCACCTCGAGGCTGGACTTCTGCAACGCGCTCTACGTGGGGCTTCCCTTGTGCCTGGTTTGGAGGCTACAGCTAGTGCAGAATGCAACGGCCTGTCTCCTTTCAGGGACGGGTCACCGGGAGCACATAACACCCGTGCTCCGGGCTCTGTGCTGGTTGCCGATAGCGTGCTGAGCCAGGTTCAAGGTGTTGGTATTGGTTTACAAAGCCGTGCACGATCTCGGCCCCTCATACCTCAAGGACCTCCGCGCCCGGAGCGGCTCCTTCGGTCTGCTGGGGGGTGCCTTCTTGGAGGTCCCCCGTGTGAAGCGGGGGGCCACAATGGAGAGGGCATTCTTGGTGGCCGGGCCGCATCTTTGGAACTCCATACTGGAGGAAGCTTGTCTGGCCCCAAGCCTTTTGGTATTCCGGCGAAGGTGTAAAACCTGGCTGTTCTCCCAGGCCTTTGGGGAAGGGGGGAGGGTTTAGTGAATTTTTATCTCCCCATCCCTATTGTATAATGTATCCCGGGCCCTGTTCTTAATATCTTAATATTTGATATTGTATTTGTATATGTTTTATATTTATGTATTTTTTACTGTTGGAAGCCGCCCCGAGCTGTGTTCAGGAGGGGCGGGGTATAAATTAAATAAAATAAAATAAATAAAATAATATCGGTGTGTGGGGTCACAACCCCCACTGATGTTTATATACTTTGCATGTCTGTTGCATGCATTATGGGTGCTAATTCCCAGCGTAGGCCAGACGTGGAGGTGGGAGGAAGGGCGAGGACAGTAGTAACAAAGTTTCTTTGTTGGGTGGGAATGCCGTGTCACGCGGATGCTGTAAATAGAAGGCCGCGAGCCTTGCTTGGTGAGCTCGTTGCTTCTGTTAAGGCTAAACCTCTGGACTTAGCCTCCTCTTGAAATTGCTGACTTACAACAAACCAGGTGTAAAACGAGTGATAAAGAGGCTAAGGACTCACTCTGGGCCCACCTGGGGTTTATTTTTATTCATTTCTATGTTTCTGATCTGTCTTAAATACCGGCGGCGTCCCTGCTTGTGATTAAAGTGGAGCAGTTATGTCTTCTGGTAATTTTGTGGTTTTTGATTGGAGCGAGGCGCTGATATAGCAAAAGGCTGGTTCTCTTCCTTTTTTGACACCCTCTCTGAAGTACGTCCCTTTGCTCTGTAAACTACGTAGGCTTATTTCAAACCTAGTGTATACAGATAAGTCCCATCTAGAAGAGGTGCAGAGAAGGGGAACAAAAACGATCAAGGGTGTGGAACGGCTCCTATATTAAGAGAGGCTGGATAGACTGAGGCTCATCAGTTTGGAGAAAAGGTACAGGGAACCGGAGACAACGGAGCGGGGTTAGGATAGAAGTTTTATAAAATCATGGATGGTGTGGAACATGTAAATTATTTACCCCCTCTAAGATTACTAGAAGAAGGGGACACTCCATGAAATTAACTGTAAGCAGATTTAAAACACACAAGAGAAAGTATTTTTTTCATTCAACACACAATTATCTTGTGGCATTTACTGCCAGAGGAAGTGGTCAAGGGCCGTAGTGTAGCTAGTTTTTTTAAAAAGGGATTGGGGACATAACCTCTTAATGTTGGGCGCTGGAACAACAGGGAATGGATGGTCCGTTGTTTGTGACCTGTTGGGTACTTCTCTGAGATTGGCCGCTGTCAGAGACAGGATGCTGGGCTTGATGACCGTTGCTTTGACCAGGGCATGAAATTTCAGATCCAAGTCTAGTAGCCAAAATTTTTTTCTTGGTCGCCACAAAAGATGGAAGGAAACGGATACTTGTACGTTCCTTTCCTGGTTCCCCACCCTCGCACCAGGAGAAGGTTCCTTCCCCTCCTCCCCGACCCAAGAGAAGATTCCCTGCGAGCCCCGTCACCCACCGCCCCCCCCAAAAAACAAATGCAGAGCTGCAGCGGCTTCCTCCCGCATCCCGCGGAGAGAGCACCCCACGCTCGCACCAGGAGAAGGAAGCGTACTCGCTTTGCTTCGTGCTGTGCCACCGCCCACCGCGTGCCTCTCCGTTCTCTTCTCCGTGCTGCGCTGGATCCCTCGGAGCCCCACCCCGACGCTCTCCCTCTTCCCCTCCACTGAAAGACAGCGTCATGCGCATTGGAGGGGGGGGGGNTTTTTTTTTTTTTTTTCATAAACAAACAAGACTCTCTTCTTTTGAATCTTCGTCATCTTGGACAACTTGGCCTGGAACGTTCTCTCAAAAGTTTTCAGGCCGTGACCCAGCAGGACACACACAATGTTTGCAGCCCCAGTCTTCGGAAGCCTGCATACCTAACGCAAGCGGGCAGCAGATTTAAAACAAATACAAAGAAGTATTAAGAACACAAGCCGTGCCATGCCGGGTCAGACCAATGGCCCATCGAGCCCAGCACCCGTTTCCGATGGCGGCCAATTTTGGTCACTTGGAGAAGTACCCAACAGTACCTTTGGGGGAATCCATTCCCTGCTGTTCACTCCCAGCTCCCAACAGCAAGAGGTTACATTCCCTAAACCTACCTGGTTAATAGCTGCTAATGGACCGATCCTCCAGAAACTTGTCCAACTCTTTCTTAAACCCAGCTATCCTACTGGCCTTGACCACATCTTCAACAAATTCCACAATTTAATTGTGCGTTGAGTGAAACAAATTCTGTATTTGTTTTAAATCTGCTACCTGTTAGTTTCATGGAGTGTCCCCTAGTTCTGGTACCGTTAGAGAGGGTAAATAACTGTTCCCTGTTAACGTGTTCTGCACCACTCTCGATCTTATAAACTTCTGTCCTATTCCCTCTGTTGTCTCTTCTTCAGGCTGAAGAGCCCCAATCTATCCAGCCTCTCTTCATGGTGACCTACAATTAACAATTCTTTCATGTGACCTACAATTAACCTGCGGAACTCATTGCCGGAGAATATCGTGAGAGTGAATAGCATCAATGGGTTTAAAAAAAAAAAAAAGGATTGTATGATTCTTAGAGCATGGGCCACCAAGCGGTAGATTGCAATCCACTGGTGGATCACAAACTGTAGCAGAGCATGGTGTGGGGAGGGAGCTTTTAGAATGAAGAGTTCTAGAGGGGCTAGAAGATTTCCTCCAGTGTGGTGGGGAAGGCTGTGGCTGTGTTCTCACCTGCGGCGACGGCGGCAGCGGGAGGGGCGAGGGAAGACGCGGCAGCGCGGAGGAGCCGGCCGACGGGAAAAGAGCCGGTGTGAATGGGGATCTGCTGCGGCTTCTCTCGTGCATGTCAGGGCAGGATTTTGTGCCCTGATGTGCGCAAGAGAAGCTGTGGCGATTCCCCGTTCGCACCGGCTCTTTTCCCGTCGGCCGGCTCCTCCGCACTGCTGCGTCTTCCCTCCCGTTGCTGCCACCGCCGCCACAGGCGAGAACGCAGCCACACTTTGAAGGGAGGGTTCTTACCCTTGTCGTGAGTTGCCGTAGAGCTTGGAGCCAATGGGCGGGGTCCAGGCCGGGAATGCTGGAGCCAATGGGAAGGGTTCTGGGGAGGTAGCCTGGGGTTGATGCTTGATCAAGTGGATTGTGCGCACCCGAACTCTGACCAGCCCTGTTTTAGTGGAGCGGTCCATAACTGGTTATTAGTAGTCAGTTTGGACGGGGGATGAGACCTCTGACTATTGGAAGCTAGGAGTGAACAGTAGGAAATGGATCGTTCCATTTTGACCCGTTTGGGCTTTTCTCAGGGTGTGTTTTTTAGACAAGCGCCTCCCCACCCATCATGCATGTTGCAGGGCTGCATAGGGCACCAATACAGTCCTGCAACATGCATAAATAACCACCAAGGGTGGTTAGCGTCATGTCTGTTTTCACCCTATGTTCTCTGTGTTATCCAGTGCAACCCTCCCATATCTAGACATCTGGTGGGACCCGCTTTACTCCAGAGTAGAGAGTTGTCCGGATATGGGAGGGTCGGAAAGTGCATCTGGAATGAAGAAAGGGAGTATATGAGGAATGTCCAGAACAATCCAGGCAGCAGAGTTCAGGGAGTGAAATTTGCAGGGCCCGTTGGTGTCCAGAAAGCGGAGACTGGTGACAGGGGTGTAGTGGGGCAGGAAAGGAGCGGAGTCCCTCTATTGGCCGTGCCCCCAGTGCTAGTGAGGGTCTTGGGAAGTGAACCCCTGACAGGGAGGGCAATTCAGTGAGCCGCTACAGCCACTGCGCAGGGCAGGGGCAGAGCTATCATAGGGGCCACTGGTGCAGCTGCACCTGAGGCCACAAGCCCGGGGAGACGCAAATGCAAGGCAACTGCATCAGCTGTGTCTGTGTCCCCTCTTGCTGTGCCACCGTGACTGCCTGCCCCATTCCTGCTGCTTTAGCTGTGCTGCTCTGCCTGGGAGTTCTTCCCCCGCAGTATCCACTCAGTACAGTAGAGAGGGAGGATGGGGTGGGGGTGGGGTGGAGAGAGAGGGCAGGGCCAGCCTAGAAGTCCCTAAGATGACCCAGCCGGGTTCAAGGGAAGGTGGGAGTCTGGCTCGATGGTCACACATCATCCCCCACCCGCCGAGCATGGGAATCCGGCAAAAAAACACTGCCCATGCTGGTTCTCTTCTTCCGCCCCCCCCCCATGAAGATGGGTCTTGCTTCAATTTAACAAGCTGCCAAATTGTGCGTCCCTTCCATGTCTATAAAATGGAACAACTCTACGCCTCTTCCACCCTCTAAGAGTCTGTTGTGTTTTTTATACGTTAAAATAGTTTAGATCTTTCTTATTGGGCCAACTACTCTTGGCAAGAATATTCAAGCTCTCCGTGTTTGTAATCTTTTTGATTTTAACAAAAATTAAAAATATTCCTGCTCTCTGGTCCACACTGGGCCCTTCCTCAGGCCTGTAGAAAGTCGGAGCTTTCTGTTGCAGCTTGTTTGGTGTGGATTCTTATTCTGCTGTATGGTTCTGGTCCTAGGCTAGAGGCTGGTTATTGGTAACGCTTCTGCTACTAATAAAGCAGAGTTGTCCAGATTCTGGGTAATCGCCCCATGTGGGCCTCAAGACACCTGTGTATGAGGCCATGATCTGGATTAATACTGGAAAATACCCTACATGTGTTTGCTGTCTGGGATTGTGCGATTATGTGAAGTCTAAGAGAAGGGGGTCACACGGGCATGAAGTTTGGGAGCCTTTGTAATAAAAGGTTCTTGAGGCGGTTTTCCCATCCAAAATGCTTGTTTCATAGACCACTTTCCTCCTTCCCTGGCAGCTTAACCTGGGCCGACTCTACTTACATGAGAAAACATTCAATGCATCTTTATCTTCTTCTGCTGTGGAAAATGTGGCAAGACCCCTGGCATCCATTAGCAAATACTCCCCAGGCCACTGGCAATCTGTGGACCCTAAAGAAAAGAGTTGTGCTGGTTCTCAGTAGTGAATATTCTCCCGGATGGCTTCTGCCCAGAGTGAGGATGCTTTTGATAGGGGTTTCTGTCTTAGATGGAAGAACAGTCTTCTTTTTTTTTTTTTTGGAAAGGAAAATTTAAATATCGGATGACAGCTCTTTGTTTTCCTGTTGGAGCGTGTGCTGGTTGATTTCCTTGGTGCTTTCCTCTTGGCACAGACAGCAAAGCTGAAGGAATGATGAGTCACTTGGTTTTCCAGTTTACAAACACAGGAGCCTGATGCTGCAGGGCAGCATTGGCCTTAACTCCTCTCTTCTCTGAAACTTCATTAGCGCCTGGATGCTGCTTTAATGAGTGTTCTCCAAGCACCTTTTGGCTTTGCACAGCTGGGATCGTGCAACTGACAGGGAGTCCGGACTCTGTTGCCTCTATTTGGGGCCAACATGGCAAACCCTATTTTCTCTAGACTGGAAAACTGGCATTTTCACAAAACCTGAACTGTGAACATGACACAGTAAACCCGCAACTTGATAGATGCATCTGTGTCCCTCCCTATGTTCTCCCTTGTCTCGCTGAGATTGTAAGCCCCTAGGGGCAGGGACTTCCAGTGCCGGGGACATTGCTGGTGTGCAGGGCCCAGTGAAAAACACAGACAAATTGTCAAAATTTTGTGGACTGGGACTCGTGATTCTGCAAGCTGGGACACCCCCCCGGGTCCCCTCAGGCCGCAGCAAACTGAACTCTTCAGGTGGGTGGCAGAAACTCCCCTGGCAACTGCAGGAACTTCCCAGGTGGCGGTTGCAGCAGAAACCCCTTGCTCCAGGGCTGGGGGCGGGGGGGAGGGTGGTGCTCCAGGAACAGGGGGAAGCAGTGGAGGGCCTGCCCATATGGTGACATCAGTGCATGCAAGCCATTGATTGGCTCTTGTGCTGTGATGTTGCCCATCTGTCACTGTGTGCAAGTCAAGCAGAGGCTTGTGTAGTGATTGAGTGACATCACAGCACACGAGTCAATCAGAGGCTTGCATGAGATGATGTCAAGGGACATCCCATGGAGAATTTCCCTGTTTCTGTAGGGAATCTCCCCAGGGCTGGATTCTGCACAGAATCCGTGAATTGCCTAAGCGCATTTTTCACGGGGCCCTTCTGGTGTGTTTATAAATAATAATACTGGACTCTAAGCAACAATGCAGTGATAATTCCCCATGTGTAGACAATGTCGTTGAAAGAAATACTGTCTGTTTTGCATTTTAAAAGGCCAGTGTCTGGCTGCCTACCCTTGCTCCAGGTACGTCCTGGGGCTTAGAAAGCTGGTGGCATTCAGTCGCCTGACAATGTTGGGGCTCACAGCACTACAACATATTTAAAAACGATGGGAAAGCTGACATTTTAATAATGGGGCCCTTCCACTGTGTGGTGCTTGGAGCACTTTGCAAAATTAAAGATACAATAAAAGTCACTGAAAATCCATTTAAAACAATTTAAAAGGGGGAGGTAAAAATATGACGGGAACATAGGTGGACCCTCTAAAAACACATGGGGAACAAAAAGGTTTTTCAGGTGCTTTTTTGAAAGAGAGGGAGAAACTGAGATGGGCCTCTGGCAGTAGGGAGTTCCACACGAAGGGGCCCGCCGCAGCAAAGACCCGATCGCCTGCTGACTTCCCCCAAATGAAATACAAGACCATAGAAATGTAAAGGGACACTAAATGGGATATCCTGTGACATTCATCGGGTATTGCTCTGGCCTGCAAATCACCCTGGCGGCTGCTGTTTGACTTGGAGATCATTACTTTGTGTTTTATTAAAAAAAATCATTGTTTTGTTTCCAAGAGCGTTTGTCAAATGAGACAATAGCCTGCTGCTGCCAGAGTCTGTGTTTGGTCTGTGCAGCTCCCCAATTGCATATTTAGCATGTCCAGCCTAATAAACGGGCAGCTCCCTGCTGGGATTTCATATGCTTGTAGCGGCTTCCACCTGTGGCGCTAGCGATCTCCCTCCCGCGCAGCCGCCTCTCCGCTAAGAGGCACGCTGGAGATCTCCCTCCCCGATGCCTTTCATGTTGACCCGTCCAAACGCTAAAATGCTCTCGGAGGCTGTGGGGGGAGGGAGATCTCTAGAGCACCTCTCAGCTGAGAGGTGGTTGCGGGGAAGGAAGATTGCTACCTTCCTGCCTCTCTGCTGGCTGGGTACACGAGGTGGGACTCTATGTGCTGGGAGACCTGGATGCCGGCAAACCTAACTGACAAGACCAGACGGGAGGGTAACCATTAGCCCTGATCGGCCTGCAATGTCCCTGGAGTTTGCCGGGAGTGACCCCTCTGTGGTGACCAAGTGGAGGCCCTCTGGTGGATGCTTAATAGACGAGCACGCTGGAATGCGCCTGGTGAAGGCTAATGTGGGCTATTGTCTTGTTTTTGATTCCACCCCTAGTTGCGGAGCAAAAGTCAAATGAGCGAAATTGTCTGTATGGGGAAACTGAAATAGACTCTGTACGCTGACTGCTGTCAAGGGCAGAAAGTAAATTGGAAAGAGTGTAATCCTGCATTCTCAGCAATCCCAGATGTTGTTTGTAATGCTAGCAGGTAGAAACGCTTTCCGACAGCAGTGTGACTTTTAAAAAAGGTGCTATTAACCTGTGAAAGTGGCATGTATTGATGAGTATTTGGGACGACCTTCTAACTCTGAAATTGGGAGCTCACCAAATCTTCTCTCCGAAAGGAGAGACGGCTAGGGCGGAAATCTCTCTTTGCCTTTTGGATGGTGTATAATGTGTACATCGCCCCCTTGGTGATTGTTTTAGCGTGTGTACAGTCAGATCAACATGTAAAGCTCGAAGTGGAGAGGAGGGAAGGGTTTTGCTCGCTCCCACATTGAGAAGCGGCACATGCGGAAACGCCTCTTTATGCCTAAGCCCGTTTACAAACTGTCACTGCAGCCAGCATCTGGTTAAAGGGTGGCAGCTAAGCAGGCCATGTGCCCAGCAACAGATAAGGGTGACAGGCAATTTTTGGCCACTACAATGAAAGCAAACCCTCCCCCCTGCCAAATGCCACTAGATCTTTTTAGCCTACTTGGACTGGCCAAGTCTCTTAGATGAAGGATGATCTTTGAGAAATCCACATGGGGTGTAATGCTCCTTCTTGAAGAAGTCTGTGCTGGGTTGTCCCTGTTGGGATTTGAACCCATGAGTGTAAAGAGTCCAGGTATTAAATCTGACGCAGGTGGCGAATATTCTTAGCCAGAGGGTACCAATTTATGGGTTAGGTCACATCATGTGCAAATGGGATTGTGATTTCTGATATTAGACTGTACTTTTCTCTGTTGCTGTCTGTGTCCACAGAATTGTACCTGAGCTGTAAAATAGAATCTCCCAAGAAAAAAAACTTGGGAACCACTGAATTAAGGCGTTCCATCTAGCATGAGCTGTTGGACCAGGTCAAGAGCTACCTCTGGCCTGGGAGACCCGCAGCCATATTAAAAATGGCCACCTGGCTGCACTGAGAGAGGTGTTGACCTACACCAACCAAAGAGCTCATATTTGTGCTTCATCCATAGTCTGAGGCCATTTTCTCATGTTATCCGAGGGCGAGGGGACACTTCCGTGAGAGCAATTGTGGCTCTAGTCTCATGGGAATTAGCGTGCGTGGGAGTGTGCACAATGTGCTTTTCTCCCGCGAAAACACCCATGATTGTAAGAGCTACATTGCGGGAGGAGGGGGGCGGGGAGTTGTAGTCGTGTGAGTGTTCTCGCAGGAGAAAAGCACACTAGTGCATCCTCCATGCGCTAACTCCTGTCCGAATAGAGCTGAGATTGCCCTCATGGAAGTTCCCCCTCGGGTAATGTGAGAAAGCGGCCTAAGTTGTGGAATCATGATCTGAAGCAGCGAGGAGGAATTTGCAAGACCTAGGTTAAGGGGCTGCAGGGTGTGGACTGCAGAAAGATACAAGGGTAGGACCGAAACGTATCGGCATCTTCGTAGCCACGGAGATAAAGCCACAGATAAGGAATGGTGCTTGGAGAGTCTCCGTTTCCAAAACGTGACACGCTTTCCATGCATCTGTTCAGTCAGCTGGCCATCTCTGAACTCGGCCATCTTGTGCACGTGTGCAAAAATAGCCAAAATATACTCCATGGCGGAACCACATGGTGACGAGCCAAAACAGGTGCTCTGGCTCTCCGACAAAGCATGGACCAGTTCGTGGCTGGTCCCTGTCTTTACTGTGGGCCCAGATCAGATTGGTCAGGTCTATTGGAGATGGAATCCGTCGGGATGCTCCCTTTCACCTCTTCCTAGGGGTGGCACAGAGAGGGAAGGCAGGCATGCTAGGACAGAATGTATGATTGGGTGGGTGTGGGGGTGCGTGTGGCGTAGTGGGTAAAATGCTGGACTTGGGAAGCCAGGGTTCAAATTCTGCCCTCCCCCATGAACTCCCTGGGTGGCCTTGGGCAAGTCACATACTCTTAGCTTCCATTCCCCATCTGTGTAAATAAAATTTGGGTGTGTGTTTCTCTCTTTCCGTGTGTTCCCTCAACCTTGTTCATCTTAGGCCCTTTTCACATGAGATGCCCCCACCCATCTGCATGGATATGGGTGGAGGTACCTGTGGGAATGCTGTGGCAGATGGGCGGGGGTGCTTGGACGCTCCTGCGCTGCACGGAGCAGTGGGCTCCAATGCAGGTTGCTCTGTGGGTGAAGGTGGATGTGCGCCCATGGGAATGGGGGCACCCCCCCAATCTCAGGCACCCCCCACCTACCGCGGCCTGTTTGCAAAGGGCCTCTGATTGTAAGCCCGCTGGGCGGGGACCTGTCTCCAGAATCTGTGACTGTAAAGTACTGTGTACACCTAGCAACGCTGTATTAACGATAAGTAGGGTAGAGTGGGCCTAAAGGGGTCGTTATAGCAGATCTGGCCCGAGGGTCCAGTCTTTCCTTAACTACTCATCCTCGTCTTCTGCTTTCCCCCAAACATGCTGCTTCAGTGCTTTGCATTTAGGAGCTCAAATACCAAATAAATAAAACAAAACCCAGCTGCAGATGGAACTTGGCCCACAGGCTGTGGATTTCCCCATCCCTGCGTTAGACCAATACGAGGAGGATGCTTTATGAATTGCCTACATGTTTCTTGAAGAGGAAGCTCTTGGTGTTTTCCATATGGAAAGCAGAGATTTAGAGGCTTGTTTGATAAGCCTTGCGCTAATCTCGTGGATCTGCACGCGGCTATTTCGTGGGGAGACGATAGAAGAGGCCTGCTGTTCGACGTTATGTTCAGCTGTTACAGTTTAGTGCAGATGCTGGGGCTGTCTTGAGGCAAAGGTGGGCTGGCCAAGAAATTGCACTGAATCAAGCACTGTTAAGGCTTGAAAGGGAGAGAAAATGAAATGGAGACGGTTATAAGTCCGTGGTGCATCCTCACCTCAAATCTTGTGTGCTGCTCTGGGTGTCTCCATTCAGAAAGGACCTAGTAGAACTGGGAAAAGGGGCAGAGAAGGGCTGGGCAGCAGTAACAATCAATGGAATGGCACCATTTCCATGCAAAAAGAGGCCCGCCAGATTCCAGCTCTTCAGCATAAAGGAGATGACGGCGGGAGGAACGCGATAAGAGTTTGCAAAACTCCATGTGGAGGAGCGGTGCAAAAATAGAGAGTTGTTGTTTGCCTGCTCTCAAAATGCTACAGTTAAGGAACGTCCTGCAAAGGCAACGGGCAGAAGATTTAAAAGAAAAGTGAGCAAAACTGGACCTCCGTGTACAGCCAGAGATGTGTAGTCGCTCTGTGTGTTCCCTCGTTGGTGGCAATGGGGAAAATGCAGTGAACGTGGGTCCCTGACATACGGTTAACCTGAGGAACTCCTTGCCAGAAGATGTTGGGAAGGCCGGTCGCACAGCTGGGCTCTAAACGGGATTGGATAATTCTTAGGAGTCAGGCCTGTAAATGATGATTTAGTCAAACATGGTAAAGGGGTGAGATCTCTTGACCATTCTTGGAGACAGGATGCTGGGCTAGATGGGACCATCTAGTGCGGCATGCTTACCTTCTTATGAAAGGCTACCAGAGATTTCAACTTACCAGCTAGAGGGAAATAGTTTGAAGGGCTGCAGGCACCCCAAGGAAAGAACGGGGGCAGTTCAGTTGGCTATCACAGCTTCTTTGGAAAAAGATGATATTTTTGTGAGCATGGCTTCTGCCCGGAGGCTTCCAGTACCAGCATTGATGGACTTGTTAAACTTTTCTTTGCTGCCAGCCGGGGAGTGGTGAGCATCGGCGGTTTGCCTACGTACTCCAGCCCATGTTACGTGTGGAAGGCCTCCTTTGTGATCAAAAGGTGGTTGCGAGCTGGTGTGACCAAGTGGGACGGAACAGTGGTTCTTAACCTTTTCGATGGGGAAGACCCACCAAAACAGTTAAAATAAATAAATATCCAGGACCAGAAACAGCTGGGCAGCAGAGACTGGGTGGGGGGCTGTTCTGGTGGCACCAGTGGCGGGAAGCCACTGCTGTTTCCTAGAGCCAGACACTTTGCATGCAGGACTGGACCGATATTGGCCGGGGATGTTTGTAGTCATGCTGCATCCAAGCAGGGGGCTGCAACAGATAACCCTTGAGGTCCTCCCAACTCTGACATTCTGCCATTGTCAAAGAGCACAAGAAGCAGTAAGGATTTTACACAACGATAGAGGTGTGCGAATGAGGCCGTAGAGACGTTGTCCTTTAAACTGGAAGACTTAAAACTTGCCCAGCTTGATGGCCTCTCCATTTAAAAAAAAATAAAAAATGAAAACTTTGTACTCCGCCCTGATAAGAGTAGATGTTTGTTTATTTCAAGCTTTTTAAGCTGGAGAAATTGGTCGCCAAAGCTAGCCTTGGTTAATGAGCTTCCACCAAAACACTTAAAAATCTCCTTCTGCTTGTCTGGACAGGTTTGCTATTGGAACGCCTGTCCTGATTGTTTTGCCTGTGGCTACAGATGGGTTGAGGACTAACGAATGGGCACAGATACACGGGCTGTCTTTAAACGGGCACGGCTTGTGGACGGGTCCATGTGCGCTGCGTGGAGTGCCTATGCATGTCTGGTGAGTGGAGGGGGGGGGAATCAAATGGGCCAGAATGGGGGTGCGCTAGGCGTGCACCCCATCCGTGTTCCGCCCACTGCTGTCCCCGCACAGAACATCCCAGATTCCCCCCCGATGCTCCGTGAGCGGGCAGTGCGTGGGTCGCAGTGGGCGGCACGTGGGTCAGATGGGTGCTCGGGTGTGTGGGGAATAGGTGGACTTGCGTTCTGCGCTATGGAGAGACAGTTGGCCTAGTTAGGTCAGTGCTAGCTTTCTTCTGTAAATCCAGTTTTGAATTCCGTTTCATCAGAACTAAATTAATCTGAAGTTTGTGGTTCCCAAGTGACTTTTTTATTAAGGTGAAGAGTTGAGAATGATGGAGGGAGGCATTCACATGTGAAAAAGAGGCTCTTTTTTTTTTTTTTTTTCATAAACAAACAAGACTCTCTTCTTTTGAATCTTCGTCATCTTGGACAACTTGGCCTGGAACGTTCTCTCAAAAGTTTTCAGGCCGTGACCCAGCAGGACACACACAATGTTTGCAGCCCCAGTCTTCGGAAGCCTGCATACCTAACGCAAGCGGGCAGCAGATTTAAAACAAATACAAAGAAGTATTAAGAACACAAGCCGTGCCATGCCGGGTCAGACCAATGGCCCATCGAGCCCAGCACCCGTTTCCGATGGCGGCCAATTTTGGTCACTTGGAGAAGTACCCAACAGTACCTTTGGGGGAATCCATTCCCTGCTGTTCACTCCCAGCTCCCAACAGCAAGAGGTTACATTCCCTAAACCTACCTGGTTAATAGCTGCTAATGGACCGATCCTCCAGAAACTTGTCCAACTCTTTCTTAAACCCAGCTATCCTACTGGCCTTGACCACATCTTCAACAAATTCCACAATTTAATTGTGCGTTGAGTGAAACAAATTCTGTATTTGTTTTAAATCTGCTACCTGTTAGTTTCATGGAGTGTCCCCTAGTTCTGGTACCGTTAGAGAGGGTAAATAACTGTTCCCTGTTAACGTGTTCTGCACCACTCTCGATCTTATAAACTTCTGTCCTATTCCCTCTGTTGTCTCTTCTTCAGGCTGAAGAGCCCCAATCTATCCAGCCTCTCTTCATGGTGACCTACAATTAACAATTCTTTCATGTGACCTACAATTAACCTGCGGAACTCATTGCCGGAGAATATCGTGAGAGTGAATAGCATCAATGGGTTTAAAAAAAAAAAAAAGGATTGTATGATTCTTAGAGCATGGGCCACCAAGCGGTAGATTGCAATCCACTGGTGGATCACAAACTGTAGCAGAGCATGGTGTGGGGAGGGAGCTTTTAGAATGAAGAGTTCTAGAGGGGCTAGAAGATTTCCTCCAGTGTGGTGGGGAAGGCTGTGGCTGTGTTCTCACCTGCGGCGACGGCGGCAGCGGGAGGGGCGAGGGAAGACGCGGCAGCGCGGAGGAGCCGGCCGACGGGAAAAGAGCCGGTGTGAATGGGGATCTGCTGCGGCTTCTCTCGTGCATGTCAGGGCAGGATTTTGTGCCCTGATGTGCGCAAGAGAAGCTGTGGCGATTCCCCGTTCGCACCGGCTCTTTTCCCGTCGGCCGGCTCCTCCGCACTGCTGCGTCTTCCCTCCCGTTGCTGCCACCGCCGCCACAGGCGAGAACGCAGCCACACTTTGAAGGGAGGGTTCTTACCCTTGTCGTGAGTTGCCGTAGAGCTTGGAGCCAATGGGCGGGGTCCAGGCCGGGAATGCTGGAGCCAATGGGAAGGGTTCTGGGGAGGTAGCCTGGGGTTGATGCTTGATCAAGTGGATTGTGCGCACCCGAACTCTGACCAGCCCTGTTTTAGTGGAGCGGTCCATAACTGGTTATTAGTAGTCAGTTTGGACGGGGGATGAGACCTCTGACTATTGGAAGCTAGGAGTGAACAGTAGGAAATGGATCGTTCCATTTTGACCCGTTTGGGCTTTTCTCAGGGTGTGTTTTTTAGACAAGCGCCTCCCCACCCATCATGCATGTTGCAGGGCTGTATAGGGTGCCAATGTGGCCCTGCAACATGTGTCAAATGGGTGCGGAGGCGCTTGTCTAAAAACACCCTCGGAAGTAACCAAAGCTAGCCGCTGTTAGAGACGGGCTGCTAGGCTCGATAGGGCCATTGACCTGACTGTACATGGCACTTGCATTAATTACGCAGCTAGTCTCATCAAGCCCCCATTGAGCAATGCAGGGATCCCACGCAAAGCCTCGATCCTGACTTTGAGACCTCCTGGCCTAGAAGCTTCAGACTCTGATCAGCTTTAGGAGAAGCGGTTTTGGCTATGCGATAATGTGCTCGGCCGAGGGAGAGAGGCAGATTGCCCCCTTTGCCGTGCGGTGGGACTCCATGCCTCATTCCACAATAGGCCACCCGGTAATTCATAGTGTGGACAAGCCCCTTATTCCAGAGGTTGCCCACATTGTGCCAGTTTACAGGCAACCTGGCTTCTCCCTTTGTTAATTGACGGACCTGCTATTGAGTCAGAGAACTCTTATGGGTATTTGCTTTAGCCTGGAAAGCAAGGAAGCAAAAATGGGGCTTTCTATATATACTTGGTTGGCATCGAAGGAAAGAACTCGGATTTTGAATAAAATCAGTGCAAGGGATCAGGTGGTTAATTCCTCGTTGGGTGTCAATTTTTTAATTTTTGAGATGACTCTGTTGTGGGTAATGCATTTAATTAGATCTGGTGTTCGATGCATTGTTTGTAAATCCCTATGTCCCGTGTTTTATAAATTGGCCATAGCGGAAACTAGTTCAGCAATAAAAGTTTTACTTACTATTCCAGAGGTTCCCAAGCTGTGGGGCGGGAAGCTCAGGGGACCAGCAGCACCTGTGAGTGGGGTCACTATCTGATATTTCATACGGTTTGCATTGTCTGGCTAGGGTTGGGGGATTGTAGATAAGTCTCAAAATAGCGTTACAGGCAAAAAGTTCAGGAACCACTGCCTTCCTACCTAAAGGAATGATGTCTTTGACTAGGGCCCTTTTTACACGGACCGCCGCTGGGCGGGAGGTTGGGGGGAGTGGCCTGTGTGCATGGGGGGTGGGTGGGGATGTATGGGTTGCAGGAGCATGCACCACACCCCTCCATACGTACATGAGATACTCCCCCCACGTGGACAATGGGTGTCCATGTGTAGGAGTGTCTTGTGTAAAAAAGGCTTAGTGTTTTTTTTTTTGCAAAGTCTTGGTTCCTGACTCTGTCTGCAACTCTTTCCGGATTCTGGGGATGCTCTGACCGGTAAGTGTGTGCGATTGGCTTTCTGGCTGGATCTCTTAGTCGGAAAGCCTCTGCAGTTGTAGACTTGCTCCTCAAAGCTCTTGGCTCTAGAGGTGCCTCAAAACTCAGACCTCCTTAGTGTTGATGGCAATGAGGCTTTTGTGCAGGGTTGGGGAAGCTTGGCCCTGGGGGCCAAATGCAGCCAGCAGCAAGTTTTTATTGGGTGCTTTTCTATCTCCTGGATCCACTCCCTGCCCTCAAGTGCTGAAAGAGAGCACAAGCAAAGGCAACAGAGATGAGGGCGTGTGCTTGAGGATGGAGAGTGTAGCTATGGTATAATAAACCAGGAGCTGCGAAGCCTTTCCTTCCCGGGGCTGCTTTGAAAATTAGTACAAGCTCCGAGGGTTGCATCGAAGTAGGGGGTGCATTACGAGGGTGCTCAAGAAAAGGAGGGTCCGGATCATGGGTCTGAGCCACGGATTTGTCTTCCATCCCTGTGTTCCTGCCTCTGCTCCCTTCCCCTGAGCTCCGTTCTTTCAGTGCTTTGGTGTAGGAGCTGGATCTAGGGGCCATGTTTTGGACCTGGAAAGGGGCCCCACACAAACTTGCCAGTGGTTGCATTTGGGGCCTGAGGTTCCTCATCCTTGACCATAAATCCATGACATGGACCCTTCCCCAGTCCTGCACACACCTTATTAAGTGCCTCTGACCTAAACCTCTGTGTGGTTCTTGGAGCTTGTGGTCCCTAGCTAGAAGGGAAAGGTTCCCTGCCAAAGCTATGGGGTTTTAACTGTGGGTTATGAAGTGGAGCCACCAGTCCTGTGTGACCCCACAAGGCAGATTTTTGGGTGTTGTAGGAGTTTTTTGACACAGCTTCTTGACCCTCTGTGGGCAAGGAGGGCATTGGTGCTCTGCATGGGGAAACTTGAACTCCAGACAGGTACTTGAGTACACCATCCTGCCAGCTCGCTATTTGTGTGCTAGCTTACCTCTTCCACGCACATGCTCCGTGACCTGCAGCCAGAAGGGCACTGCACGACATGAATGGGCTTGTCTGCAAGAAGAAAATCATTTTGTTCTTTGAAATACCCCAAATCTTAACACAGCGTCTCTTCACCTTGGTTGAAATGCAGTCCCAGCAAAACGTCTTAATGAATTGGGTTAAAACGTGGTCGCTGTGTAACTTCCCCACCCCCTGTTCTTGAGAGGCTGGAAACCGGGATTAGGCGCATCTGCAAGTCAGTCTGGATGGTCCCAAGTTGGATAGTATCGATGCCAGCCTACAAACTCGGATGGCTTTCAGCCTGGCTCCCTAGGGAAATAAGGCTTTGGGTCTGCCTCATGGGTGTATGTTTCTCCCTCAATAAGGTTTGGTCCCATAGGTCCGTTTTAGCCAACTTTGATTTGAGGGGGTAGAAAAGCCAAAGATAAATAGGGCTCTAGAGTTTCATCATAATAGGTGCATGGGGGGGGTCACGTTGTCCCTTTTGGACTTGAAAAAACTCGGTTGACTTACACTGACCCAGTGGGTGTTTTCAGACGTGATGGTGGCATGCTTTGTTGCATTAGGTTTCCCGCGCTGGATATTGGCATGGAATAGATCCAGGCCACGATTTGGCCGCTCGACCGAGTGTAAAGTGGATTTTCACTATTGAAAGCCCCCTTTACTGGACCCGGTCCAGAGTCCCTGCCAGTTCCAGGTACCATGGTGGCCATCAGTGGTTGCCATGACTCCTCGTCAGGGAGGGGGCAGACTGCTAGACACGGCGCCAGGGCAGGGCAAGGTGGGCGCATGTCTGTGCGTCTTCCCAGTAGCCCAGCCCCCGTCACGTTAGCCCGGGGGCCTGGCTGAGGTCGTGGCCTGTCCCCATAGGGGGTAAGTCCGTGATGGTGCTCAGACGCCGTCACGCTTGAACATGCTCTGTCATGTGTCTCCCCCTCCCCGTTGCCATCATCCCAGAAACGTTGAGCTAAAAAGGGGTGTGGCCATGCAAAAAGGGGGTGGAGCAGAGGGACTGTCCTCCTCCTCCTCCTTTCCATCATGGCGACATCTCTGTTGAAGCCTCGTGACCTCATGATGCTCCACAGGGGGTGGGGCCACATTGGCGAGGGGGAGGGGCAAAGGGACCTGCCTCTTTTTGACACACACTCACTCGCTTTTAGACTCTGCAGGGGGCAGGTTCGTGTGGAAAAGGCGGCAGGAGATCTTTACCCCTTTCTGATGTGGACCTTCTGACCCGTGCTCCCTTTCCCTACCAAAGCACCCCTGAAATGGCCTAAGGAAATAGAAGCTTTGCATGGAGAAAAAGAGTGGAAATCCTGCCCTGCCCCATGTTTGTGGCACAGAAGTACTTGTGTTAAATAACAAACATAGGTTCGTGACCTTAGATTATTTTTTTTTAAACCCCGATTCGAAAAGTTGTCTCTAATTGTGGTTCTCTCCACACTCCCCCCCCCACCCCCGAAATGTTTTTATTTTATTTTTTAATACAACTCATTTTGAGGATTATTTAGGTTATGAGCTTGACAATTCATAAACTGGGAAGGAATTATAATTCAATAAGATGGTATTCGACCCTCTACATCGAAATCAGTACACTAACAGCCTGGGAATATTGAATGGAATTACCATTTAAATAAATATTTATTTATTTCAAAGCACCAATCTTGTTATGGTCAGAGGCCCTGCTCCCGGCTTCCAAACTTAAATCCAAACCTGGCCGTATGCCCAGACGTGGAAGCTTGTTGTTGTACAAACAAAACGGGCAAAAGAAAACAATTCAAAACGAGGGGTCACTGATGCACTGAACCAAGCAACAAGGCCGGACCTGTTCGGCTGGCTGACCTTTTTGGAGCGCCTCCTGGGAGAGGCCACCAACAGTCTTGCTGGGAAACCCATCAAGCAGCATTATGGTTTGTTCTGGAGATGCTTCAGGTTCCTGTTCTGTTGTTGGCATGTTGGATGTACTCTACAGTCCATGCTTCATTTTATCGTTTGATATAGCCCTAGCAACATGCTCGGTTCTGAGCAGTTGTGATAGCAGACAGGACCCTGCCTTGAGGGGCTTCCAATCTAGAATAACCTAAGACAAGAGGTTCCCGAACTGTGGGTCGAGATCGTGCGCGGAGCCGCAATATCTGTACTAGATGGGGGTCATGGTCCTGATTAGCGTTTCCTCTATTTTGCGTGACTTTTTGGTGTTGTCTAGGGTAATAGTTCTCAGACCTTTTTTGAACTGAGGCCCCTTCCTCCCCCCCACCCCTCGTTCCCTCTCTTCCTCTCCCTTTTCCTATTGCTTCTTCCTCTCTCCCCCATCCTTGCTGCCCTATTATTTGGGAGGTTTCCCCTAGCTGAGGGGTGGGGAACCCCAGGGACCACTTTGAAAGCTTGCACAAGGTCCAAGGGCCACACAGAAGTTGGGACAGGGGGGTGTTCAAGGGATGCACTCAAGGAAAGGAGGGCCCAAATCATGGATCTGTGCCATGGAACTGTCCCCTCTCCTTGTTTGCATGATCTCATCTCTGCTCCCTTCCCTTGAGGTCAGTTTTTCAGTGATTGGAGAGCTGGGAAGTGGACAGGGCCCACGTTAAAAACTTGCCGTGGGCCACATTTTAGTCCTTGGACCCGACGTTCCCCACCCCTCGCTCAGTGAAAGAGTGGAGCTAGGTGTCTGCTGTCCAGGGCTGTTTCTCCGGCCCTTCTCTCCCGCAGGGGACCTGACATCCAGTTTGAGTCTAAAAGCGCAGAATTAGATTTACATCTCAAAATGGGGTGTCACAGGAAGAAGTTTGAAGGAGATATTTGGCAGTAGCAATTCCCAATACGAGACTCCTTGGATGTTGTTAAAGCCTGAGCCTGCTCCTCTTCTAGATGCAATGCAAGACCTTTTTGTTTGGCTAGGAATTTGGCAGGCAGAGAGAGTTAGGGGATTGTGGGTTAAGGGATTGTATCTGTGTGTTTGGTTTTATTGGGCTGTCTTAATATTTGGGTTTATTTTGTGGTGGGGTGGGTGGCTTTTTTTTTTTTTGGTATTTATTTATTGTAACTCGCTCTGAGCATCAAAGGAATGGGTGGGATAAAAATGTAAATAAATGAATAAAATCAGGTACATTGCTGGCACTATATGAATAAATAATAATGAAATGTGGGTATGTGATTTACAGGCGTGAAGGATCGTGGGCGACTACGTGCTATTTGCAGTTGCCTTGAACTGTCACAAAAAGCTTCTAGGTCCAAAAATACTCCCCCCCCCCCCCCCCCCCCTCGAACATGAAAAAACCAACACCCTTCACTAAAATGGCAATGGGGGAAAAGTAAAAAATGCAACTGTTGAATGTGTTGGTACAGTTTTGCAAAGCTGCTGTAACCAAGCGTCTGTGCTTTAGTTCGGTGATTGTGAATTTGACCAGTCTAACCGGTTTTTAATTCCGCCATTATTGGTTGGGAGTGGAGCTTGATTAAAGCGTGGACCGCACGGGCCGTTTGTTACCGCAATACCCCAGCAGACCCAGGGAGAACCAACTATTCATAGAGATGGGAGTTCTGTCTTCAGGGCTTGATCGGTCTTTGGCCTTTCCTCTCAGAGCAATTTGCACTGATAGATGCTTTCCCCATGGGAACAGGCACGAGACTCCATGCTTATTGGGAGAGAGTATCACAATTGGAGCAGAAACAAATAGCCGTGGCGAATTCTGCATGTAATGACTTCCGTATCTGGCAAATTCATCCTCTTTGATTTGGGTTTGTTGGGGCAGATTGTTTCCTGCTTTCCCGCTGCCCCAAAATGAGTTTGGCAACTTTAGTTCTAACTTCAGTTACTTTTGTTTTGACATGAAGTAACCAAACTATCCAACCTACCAAAATGTTGGAACATCCAGATAAGCGGATATACGAAATTCCTTTTCCGTGCAAGTAACAGGCTATTCAGAAGGCGATTTGGAAATGTGAATCATATTAGCAACTACCAAATGGTCTATTAATTTCAGTTCTAGATTCCAGCATTGGTTGCTACCATCCTCGGCTGGATTTGAACTGGTGACCTAGGCGTAAAGGTGTTACTGTACCGACCTAGGGTACAGACCAATATGAGAAGGAGGGAGGGTCAAGTCCCTCTCTGTCTGTGGTAGAGCAGGGGTCCCCGGGGAAGTAGGATGGCATTGGTTCCACTGCACCGGATTCTGCCTAGCAATTCGGTGTAGGGCGAGATTGCAGCCTGTAATTTAGCGAGTGTGAGGAATTGGTACAATGATTTGGAAGAAAACTCAGTCTGTGCTGAAGGAGACGGGCTCTTTTATTTTTCCAAGTTCTGCGTTTGTGTCTGTGTGTGTGATCTGCCATTGGACTCCTCCACGCTCTGATTGAACAAGCGGTTAAACGTCCCAGGTTCTGTCGTTCAAACAGAAGGCCATTGGGGTTGGCTGCTGTGTTGTCTGCCTGTGGGGTCCCTCCGGTTGCTCATCTAATGAGGTAGCTGCTCTGCAACCTCCTGCTTCCCCCCCCCCCCCCTTGCCTTGCATGGAGCCTGACCTGTTTTTCCTGCGGAAACTAGGGCAGACTCCTAGCTTTGCAGGTTATTATTAGAAAGTGTTTTTAAATGAATTAAATAAATTAAGCAATTTATTTTTATTTTATTATTTTTAATTCTCACGTTCCATTTAAAAATAAAATGTAGGGAGGGGCACCTGGAAAGCTAGCACCTTGGAAGAAAGCGCTCTCTAGCCCTGCCAGCTCCCACTGCTTGCAGCGGCGGTGTGCAGGAGCCCGTGGTTAAAGGGCAGCTGCAGGGTCTTGCTTCCTGGGTTAGTAGAGCTCGTACAACTGCGTGCGTGGAGTGGGAGGGGAGGCTGCAGCTGCTAGTAAAGTGAGTCAGCGGCATTCTATTCCCCGACACACTTCTGGGCTTCTGCAGAGAAATGGAAAAGCCTTTCTGGAAGGGAAGGTTCAAAGCCAGTTCTTGCAGTTGTAGGTGAAAATCTGAATTTCTAGACGAACCTGCTTGTAAATCACGAGAGCAGGGTTTGTCCTTGCTGACAGGGTATTTAGCAGAATTAGCCAAGCTGCATTTTAAACCTAATCCTTGCAAAGGGCGTGCACGGTTTCCCTCGACTGCAGAGCATTGCGCTTGGTCTGCAAAAGCCCTCCTATCCTCCGTTTCATCTGTCTTCTGAGCCATGGACCCAGTAAACTGTGATTCTGGCTCATGCCTTTTGGACTGTAATTTAATGTGGCAGGGCCTAAGGGGAGGTGTCGGTACCAATGGCCTTGCTAGTGGAGAGTTAGCTCTCGTTCCGACTTCTCCGTTGTTTCCTGCACTTATTTCCTGAAGCCAAAGCCTTTCCTCCACGGCGGTTGCCCTGTATAATGGAAATAAATCTTCACCTTTGGTGGGGACAGAAAGTACCGGTAGCAAGTTTACCCAGCCCTCATTTTTAGACACAGATTGAGCAAATCTCCATTGCTGGAACCGATTGCTAGGGAACAAATGGCTACTTCTAATTAATGTCATCTTCAGGTTTTTGGCCTGAGGTGCCCAGTACCGTCCCCTTGCAAAACGGTAGCTGTGCCACTTGTCGAGCTTATTTTGGCCTCGTCCCTCTGTGTATTGCGACATGCTTTTGATTTGGTCTCATCCTTAATTTGTTTAACCTATGTCCCTTTTTTACTTCTTGCAGAATGGACTGCTGAATTAGGAAGCTTACCAGCCCCAATAACACAGCCCTGCTGCACCAGTCGCTGCTTTATCTATTACTAGTTATTTAAACTGGACTTTTAATATCCTGCCAGCTGCTCTTGAGAGACACATGGTGCATTGTTGTCATTCCCAGGATTGCATCTTTGAAACCCAGGCACTCCATAACCTTCATCGAACAAAGAGGAGACCCAGAGGATACGTTCATAGCAGGATTTTTTGGGTCTGCTGCCCTCTAGCTTCGTAGCAGCTGGCGCAAGATTTCTAGTGCGCCATGGAGCCCACTATGGAGTATTGTTTGGCCCAAGTGTTGCAGAAGGATGTTGGGAAGAGACTTCAAGTTGGCCAAGAGCTGATAGATTATTTCTCGGATAAACAGAAGTCCGCCGACCTTGAACATGATCAGACTATGCTGGATAAAATGGTGGATGGGCTTGCCACTACGTGGGTTAATTCCAGCCATTATAAGGTAAGTCCTGCTTGGGGAGATGTGGTTAGTGGAACTGGAAAGGACTTGCTGGTAACACTGGTTTCTTCATTTGTAAGGAGACTTTTTTTGCACAGGAGAAATGTTTTGGTCCTCACTCTGTTCTGTAAATCTGAGTTGGATGAAACTCCATTGGGTCTTCTCTAGAGCTGAACCAGATATTTGGGAAAAAATGAGCAAACCCCCATTGAACTTACCCTTCTGAAACTGTAAATGGCAAAATAACTGCTGCCTGTTCTCAGAAACCCATTTTGGGTTAGGTCATCTTTGACAATACCAGCACTATTGCACATTGCTGAAATACCAAAATGACCAACCCTTCCACCACCAATAAAATACCCAAGAAAGTGGACATGCAAATTTCAATTTTGGTCATGATATTTAGAGGGTTACCTGAAAAGATAAATAATGCCAGCAAATACTAAATCTCCTAATTTCAGCTCTACTTTCCTCTCCTCTTTGAGTGAAGATTTGGTAGAGAAATCTTAGCGTCAAGACTTCAATACCGTCACAAGATGTTAGTCAATTTTCTCCCACAGTACACCTCGCTACAACTGTGACGCCTTCGAAGCTAAGCCTTTTGTTCATGATAGGGAAGGGTTGGTAATATCAAAAGGAGGATCTGTGGCTGTTCATGGCTGGGGGATAGGTCCGTATGCTCTGGGTAGAGCAACCATGCGCATCCGGCGAGTGGGAAGGGGAATCAAATGGACCAGGGAGGAGTAGGCGCCCTTCCCTACGCAGAGTTTGGCCTGCCCCTGCATGGAGCATCCTGGATTTCCCCTGATGCGCCATGCGTGGGTCACGGGCGTGCGCACCCCTTGAACTGCCTCCAGACGGGCACTCGGGTGGGTGGGGGATGCGTGGACCTGCGTGGGTGCGTCTCATTTAAAAACAGCCAATGACAAAATGCCGGGGCTGGAATTGCCAGGGTAGGGCCAAGGGTCTGAAATAATGAAGATGCTACAGGTGTGGTAATGTAATGCCATTGTTTTTGGTAGAGGGTGGGCTACGTTTTACAAATAGGATGACCTGATGTTTTTCCCCCCCTCTTTTTTCAGATTAAGTTTTCATCTTTGTAATGCAGCGAATGGAATTGCTCTAGAGCATTCTCTCTCCCCCCACCCCATGCAAACATCACGGAATTTGTGCAACATGCGTTCATTTTACTCTAAACTGCCGCGAGTTTATTGAGTTGGATTTATAGCCTGTGTGGCAGGGATGCGCTTACCAGGGTTGAGTCTTTACAGGATTAGGGCCCCAACCAGTTGCTCTCTTCAATCTTGGAATTAGGATTGAGGCTATTAGTCTGCAGGAAGATCATGCGGTCATCACCCTTGTTTGGCACATTTCAAGCACGTGAAGCCCAGCTTGGGTGTCACGGCCTCATATTTGTCAGGTGCCTATTCCGCCAAAAGATTGCACCTCGTTTTATTTTTTGTTTTGTTTTTTTTAAAAAAAGGTTCACCTAACGTTCTCCCTACCTGCCTCT
Source organism: Sphenodon punctatus (assembly GCA_003113815.1). Lineage (NCBI taxonomy): Eukaryota > Metazoa > Chordata > Lepidosauria > Sphenodontia > Sphenodontidae > Sphenodon > Sphenodon punctatus. Next base: position 9,370,803 of record QEPC01004922.1, read on the forward strand.
TGGAGGGGCAGCACTATGGGACTCCTTTTGCCAATAGGTTGTGTCCTTTTGATAGGTTGGAGGTAGAAACGGTAGAGCATCTTGTTTTTTTCTTGCAGGCTTTACGATGTGCCGCGCCAAAAACATTTTCCCCCCCCCCTCATTGAGAAGGTCCCAGGGAGGACTGGCATTGAGTTACTGCATATTTTTTTCTTTCAGATATAAATTCCAAACGTACGGACGCGGTTTCTGTTTTTCTTGTTGAGGCTTTTGCAGCAAGGGACAAGTTTCTCAAGTTCCAGCCTCTTACCTAAAGCAGGTCCCGGATGTGTGGACACGATGTGGATAAATTGTCTCATTTGCCGTAAAATTTTTGTTTGAAGTGTATTTAAAAGTAAATGAAATACGCTTTATATCTCCATTAAAGGTTATCATATTTTTTGTGTTCTTTTTTGTTTTAATAGCGTGCAATGACTTTGTCACGCAATAAACTTAAACAAATCAGGGAATTAGCTCAGTCCTTTATTCCTGCTCAGAATCTCTTTATCCGATCTCCACCTTAGCCAGGCAACAAGCCTCTGGCTTCCCGAAGTCTTTCTAGCTCAGGCACCACCCTCTGAGCTGAGCTTCCGCTCGGCTCCTGGCTTTGCTCCTCTCTTCTCTCTACTGTGCTCTCTCTGACTCTTCAGTCTCGCTGGCCTGGCTTAAGCCATGCCCTTCACAGCTGCCTCTCCTTAGGTGCTGTCCTGCGCTTCTCTCTGCACCTGCAGCCCTGCTGGCGTTAGCTCACTCTTAAAGGGCCAGTGGCCTGCGGGGACTCTGCCCTGTTACATCCTGCCCTTTCCTGCAGTCTCAGGGCAGCTTACAAATATTAAAGAACACTAAAAATGAACCATGTAAAGTGTCCGGTAAAACTGCTCTCCCCTCCCCAATCCTATCCCAGCCCACCAAAAGCCTGATCAAATAAGGAGGTCTTCCGTTGTCTTTGAAAGATGCTCAGGGTTTTGGCAAACCACCTGGGGGTTCCAGACATTGCTAATCTCCACCTCCTTCTCCTGTTGGCAAAATAATAACTGGTGACTGTTTAATTGCATGGTTTGTATAACGTGCAGCAAAGCTGTTTGCACCATAACGAAGAACAAGAATGGATACCGGGTGGGGGCTGAATAAACGGTTGGGATCTGCCCTCGGGAGGCGAGACCAGGACATGGATCTTTGAGGATTGCTGCTGTCCACGGCTGGTTTATAACTGGCTGGTTATAATTCTTAGGGAACAAGTGCTGTAGTTGGTAGCAAAATAGTTTCAGTGGAGGCCAAAAATAGCCATTAGGGAGAAAGGAGCTCCCCTCTCCTCATTGGGGATGGGGGGGGGGGGGGGGGGGGGGGAGAGTGAGGGGGGTGTCTTTGCCAGCTCCATAGCTGAGAGAGCATTATGAGAAGTTTTTAAAACTGCTTCTGCTTTTGGAGATCTAGGAAACCGGCAATGTCTCGTGAATTCTGAAACGCTTGAAGCCTTTAATGTGGGAGTTTGAGCCCCGACTCCCTCTTGTATCGTTTAGGGTAGGGGTGAAGATCCTTTGCCCCATGGCGGGCTGGATCTGTGCCCCAGAAGGTCAGGGTTTCCTACTTGGTGGGAGAGCCGTGTCCCCCTGGAAGTGCTCTGTAGCCATTAGGTGGCTGGTGAACCGGTGGTGGCCCACAGAGCCTGGACGAAGGCATAGAGAAGCCTCCAAGGACCAGAGAGTGAGCGGGTGCCTGCAGGATAGAAACAGAGGGCAGGACGGAGGTTCTCCCCTGTTGTAAGGTTATGTATGAGAAGCTGAGGTTCTGAATGCAGATACTCCAGAGTTCAATGCCTGGCCGTGGGTATGCACTCAAGTTTTGAAGAAGCAGAGGACGCCATTATGTAGCCCTTCTCTCTAGTTCACATACTTGGAGTGCAGTAATGTCCTCTATGAAGTCGATAGCTCCGTTCCCCTTGACTTTAATGGATCGAAGAGTTGTATCGTTGGTAAATAATGGTCATGTCCTGGTACTTTTGAAGATGTCTGATGTGACAGAGTGCTGGGGTAGGAAGGCAGACTTCTTGTCGCTTTAGGAGTTATGCTGAAGGCTCAAGGAACACCCCAAAGAGACACTTTGTGCTGTGAGCGTGTAGCATGGTGTTTAGTGGATGTTGTGTCTTGATGCGAGGGTATTGCATGTTCTTTCCTTCCTGTAATATGGTTTCACATACAACTTCCCACAATACAATTGAGGATGTCTGAAACCCAAAGATACTGGGTGACTGAATGTTACTGTCAAAGTTTTACTGTTTTGTGGTTAACACGCGTTATGTGGCATTCTCCCAGTTGAGCATCCATTACAATCGGAAGTGTCTAAACTGCATTCATACAAACGCGTTAATATGCCCTCTGTCTCCACCCCTGCCCTTCCCAGGCTACTTATTTTAGGTGTTGATGATCCCCTTTGCAAGCATTAACACTGTGCAGAGTTTGGCTCAAGGGGAGGCTCCACAGGGTATTAATGACTGTGTGAACAGTTCAGTGTTGACGTACCGTAACGCACTTTAACACACTTGCCTTGTTTACATGCTCATTTACCTTTTGGCGGTAAGCTACTCTACAGTATGAACTCCTCGTTGTTGTTGTTGTTAACATAAATAAGCAATGTACTACATACGTGCAGGGGAACCACCACCTATTTAATTTTAAACACTGTGAGCACAAACGCAATGTTTTCAGACCGGCGCCTCCTCACCCAGTACCCACCATGCTTGTGTGAAAACCAGACTGGTAACCAGTGAACAGTGAGTGGGTAGGTAGGTAATGTTCTTGTCTGAGAACACCTATGTTAGGGCTGTAACTCCATCTCTAATTTTTCTTGGTTATTGTCGAGAATCACGGTTCTTGATTCATTTTAAGCAAGGAACGATAATTGAGGAAAAATACCAATTCTTGACATTTCTTGACTGAGAAACGTATCAAAATACCATTTACTGTGTACCGATTTACCATGTTCATCCCGGTAAGGCGCGTGTGCGAAGTGTCATTTTGCACATGCACATTGCTGGGATGAACGTGGTGTATGGTAAATTGCGGTAAATGGTATTTTCTTGACTGATACCTCGGTCTGTTAGCGAGATTGTACCAAGGTCTCGGTGACAATTCTCACAATATTTTCACGAGGAAAAAAAAATTGCTTCTCGTTTCAGCCCTAACCCACGGTGTTAGGAGTAGAATGTTCATAAGAACAAACACCAAGATTTTTTGCCTCTCCTCCACCTTCCCAATTTGCCATATCCCTCAATATATATATTCTTGCAACTTTTGGTAAATCATTTTGTGGAGAGGAGGATGGTGGAAAAAGATGGCGCTTCCTTATAGAAGCACCTCCTGAGTACCGCACGCCGGCAAAGGGGAGCACGTCCCTTCCGGCAGCGCAGGGAGCATGGAAACACTCCCCGCGCCGGCTTTTCTCTCGACGCGGGACTCAGGAGGCGCTTTTCAGCGCCTCGTATAAAAGCCACCGATGTTTTTGCTTGGTAAGGCCACAGCCTTGGAACCGCTTACTCTGGTGTAGACCCATTAGCCATATTGAGACTGCTTTGGCGTAAGTGGTTTTGGGATTGCAGCCTGAAACAAGCCATTGAACCTTTCTGTCCTCTCCCTGTAGGCTTTGATGGGGCTTGTAGCAGTGCGGACTCCTCTCGAGGTGTCCTCCCTGTCTCTGCCCCTACAGAGACTCTCTAACCCACACAGGGAATTGGGCTACAGAGTTCTTTATTCACAGTCCTACATGGATAGTCCCACTTGTTGCCAGGTATTACCCTCCAGTCTCTCGCATAGTTCAGCAGACCCTCGTGGTCTTGCAAGGCTCCACTCCAGGCACCCCCCCCCTCTGGCTAGTGAACCCACATTCCAAGCAGCCACATCTGTGAGCTGGCTCAGCTCCCTGAGACTCAGGGGATCTCCTTGGAGTCCATTGGAAGTTTCCCTGTTCGCTCCCAAGGCAGAGCCTCCCACTCCTGCCTCTCCAGCAGAGCTCCCCCGCCCCCCATTGCTCCAGGCTCTACTGGCCAGGAATGGTCCCTCCTGAAGCCAACCCAGAGGCAGAGGCCTCCCTGGTTCTCTTGCCTCTGGGAGACCGAGCTCTTCCTCCTGTCTTAAACTAAACTGCCTAACTGAGTCAGACCAATGATCCATCTTAGCTCAGTATTGTCACAACCTGACACGGCAGCAGGGGTTTCAAATTTGGGTCCAAATCCAGCTCTTCCAGTGTCTCCGGCAGAGGCCTCCCCCAGGCGTGCTACCAGAGGTCCTGAAGTGGAGATGCCCGGGGTTGAACCTGGGACCTTTATACATGCAAAGCATGCGCGCTTACCTCTTGAGCTATGCCCCTCCTCCCCGTCTTCCTGTTAAACCTTCTCCTCAGACACCTAGGACTTAGTTCCCTGAACTCTGGGGCTGGCCCCTGCCATGCCCAGCTCGTCGGCAACCTTTTAATTCCTTAGCCCAGTTAATGGCTGGCCTAGCTGAGGCGTCCTGGGTGTGGTCCCACAGTCTGTGCCTCTTTAGTTGGTGCTAAACTCCATTAAAGGGCCGGAGTAAGCGACTTGTGGGTCATGGCGGCATAGGAGGTTCTGCGGGCTTCAATGGGACTGCTCGGAAGCAAGCAATTTGTGGATTGTGGCCCTATCTGACAGGCCAGAGGCAACGTATGGTAATACCAAATATGCTCATCAATCATTATGCCAGTTCATAGTTTGCAGTTCCTCTCGCTCCGCAAAAGTATCTTCAGAACTGAACAAAAGTTCCTCGCACAGAGAAGGTGACTGGAGGGCCGTGCCTGTAGCCTGCTGGCATGTAAAGGCAGCCTTCATCCGCTTCGAACAAAGCCACACGGCTGGGCAGACTCTCTGCCGCTGCAGCAGGATTTCTGCATTACGAAATGGTGCTGCCTCAGCTTGCCGTACAATGCCAAAAACGAAACTAATATTGGCGGCGAATGTCCTATCGGCTGATTATCCCCACGCGCGACTTAACCGAATCTGCTGAAATGGATAACGGCTGCTATTTGGGTCCAGATTCACCAGTTATTTATTTTGGGGGTTTTCGGGTTGCTTTTCTGCATTCCCGTTATTTTGGGATAGTTGGTTACTTTGATTCGGCCGTTTGCCGTTGCACAGTAGCAAAAAACCCCCGAAGTAACTGGTTATCTGGAGAGTCGAATATTTGGTTACTTTGACTATGGTCAAGGTGGGACATACCCGGTCCTCCATTCTGTGTGCTGTGATTTTATTTTATTTAATTATTCATTTCAACATTTCTGGCCCACTCCCTCCTGCTATCAGCAGCTTGGGGTGGCTCACAACATATTTCAAATGTTAAAAAAATACATAATAAAATGAGCACAAAAGTGGAGCTAATCGCCCATCACCCGTCTTCCTTCACCGGAAGCTGAGCAGAACAGCCAGGTCTTTCACTGTCTTTGGAAAGCGGGGAGATCCGTTGGGAGGGAGTTCTACAGCTGTGGTGCGGCCACAAAGCATACCCTCCTTGTCGTCGCCACCTGAGAGACGCGGGGGAGTGGGGGGGACCTCGTAAAGGGCGCTCCCAGCTGACCGCAGGGGGCGTGAGGCGGCCCTACAGGTAGGCAGGGCCCAGGCCGTATAGTGATGTCACTCACGGCTCTCGGAAAATGGGTGCGACTACACAGGAATGGGCAGAGCTCCCTTCCCTTCTGCCCAGTAAATTTGCAAGCCAGCTGTCAGCCTCAATCTAGTCAACATTGTTACCCGTTGCTACCAGTGAGGGTGCATAAAGACCGATAACGTGCGCAGCTTAACTTGTGTAAGAGCCACGGATGAGACATCAGGAGGCTGAAATGCCACTAAGGAAGTGGGCCTTTAGGGGACCCTCCTATACCGAAGACATTCAAAGCCACCTGCTTCTCTTTTGCTGCTAGGGTTGCTAGATCTCACGGTTTCACCCGGAGATGCCCGTTCCGGCCTACGGGAGTCGTGGAGTGAAAAAACAAGAGGTGTCAACTCTGTTCGGCACCTCTATTTGTATGCGTGCAATTCAGATTTATGGAGCAGCCTTTATTAAAAAAAGAAAAAGAAAAAGAGAGAGGCTCCCACATACCCTGGAGTGGACAGACCTAGCCGGTAGCAGCTCGCTCGTGTCAAAGTTGGCATGCTAGCAGTTCAGGAAGGGACTGGCGGTTCATCTCCCTCCCGTTGATTTCAGGCTGGCTCTGAGAAGCTGATGCACACAACAGTGGACTCTTCTTTGCCCAGAGCGCCTAGGAGGAATGAGGATCTTGTGTAGCTGCAGCCTTTGCAGGAAGGAAAACCAAGTGTCTAGTGTTTTTTTTTACAGGCCGTCTTAGTTTTTTTAGCCTGTGGGAGAGCCGTCCACAGGCAAATGGCAACCCTACCCTTTTATTCTCTTGGGTTAATTCCCTGCTGGGCCCACCTCACTGCCCAGCTGTAATCTCTGCAGTCAGGGAGAGACTGTTAAACCTCCTACCTACTCCATGTTGCTGAGAGCCTGACTCTGCTCATGGTTCCTGGCTGCAGGTTGAAATGGACCCTCCAGGAGAAGAGCTTGGGGCGGAGGCAGAGCAGGAGTATTTTACTTACTGGTTCTGATTTTGCTTTTGCAGCTCTCCTGCCCCCAGCCAGCTGCCTCCATCTACTACGCCTGCCTTGGGCAATGGCCACCTGGCCATCCCCCCCCCTCGCCCCATTGATTGCAGGCCAACGCAGGGGACCCATCTGCACAAAGTACCTTCCAGCATGTGGGCTTTCATTTGTCAAGTGTGCCCCTAAGGAACCCCGTGCCTGTGTAAATGGCTTATTTGAGTGGCTCGGGGTGCAGCCCTCAGCCATTCAACTCAGTGGGACCTGACCCATTGACCTTAACAGATGGAGGATTATGCTTGGTGGCGGGGGGGGGATCTCAAACTGTCAGGGGCTGGGAGCGGATCGCTCCATTATGACCTGTTGGATATTACTTCTTCAAAGCGACCTGTCGGAGGCAAGATGCTGGGCTCGATGGGACCCAGCCTGGCCCTTCTTATGTTCTTAACCTACTGCAGATACAGACAAAGGTGAATTTGTGGCCTGTGGAAAACACACCTCTATTTGCAGTGACGGTAGCTTTGTAGTTAACAGTCTTATGCTTTTGAAATCCTCGGGCAAGGAATGTGCGAGTTCTACTTGAGGGAGGCTGGCAAAAATTAGTGTGTGTGGCTGCTGAGTTAGTCCCAAATGTAAGAGAGGGAGACACAGTAGTTTAGATGCTTCCTTTCATTGGGCCTTCTGCTGGTGAGCATGTTGCAAGCATTTGGGCCACAGGACCCTTCCTGCGGTATGTTTAAAAAGTCAGAGGCTAAAACGTTCGTTTTTCCTTTTGACAAGGTCGGATTCACCAAGGTTAGAGGAAGCCGGAATCGGCGTGTTCCACCGTGATCCATGTCTGAAACGTGAGACTCGCCTTTGCTGACGGGAAAAAAAAAACAACCAACATTTCAATGGCTTAGTGTGTTAAGCTTTTCGATGCGTTTGTGAATAATGTTCATTTTTTGTCTTGTAATTGAGGGGTGGAACAGATGGTGCAGGCTTAGTTTCAAGTGATGTGTCCATTAAAATAACTTAAGCTGATGAATGATTGCTCACTATAAGCGTGCATCCATTTTCTGTAGTGTACTTCTTTGTTGTTGAAATGCAGACGAGGAAACGCTACGTGGACTTTAGGAAATAATTACAGGGGGGAACAGGGGGGTTGGGAAATGGGGTAAGGGTTGTCTGTTCTGGTGGTAAATGCACTCTTTTCAAAGTGTTCTTGGGCATGTGGAGAGAAGACTATATATAATCCATCTGGAAAGAGCAGATTCGCTAGGTCGGAGATGCTAGCAACGTATAGCTGGTATAGTGCCAGCAATGTACTTGGCACAGATTAATTACAGGTCACTGCCTTGAGGGGGGGGCTTGCAATCTAGCACTTTCAGTGTTCAAAGTGCTTTGCAATCCTTATCTCGTTCATCCGCCTGTGCAGTAGACCATTATTATTCCCATTTTATAGATGGGGGAACTGAGGCTGAGAGAGAGCAACTTGCTCAAGGCCACCCAGTGAATTCATGGCTAGGATAGCATGTGAACCCTGGTCTTCCAGGTCCAAATCCGACGTGGTTTATCCATTGGCTACACTGTGGGTGCAGCCACACAAGATGCCTTGGGCAGCCATAACCCACTCTGAGAAGCCGTATCGCGTGGTGCAGTGCAGTGTGTGGCTGGTGGCTGCCAGATGTTCCCCTGTCATGTGGTGGGGTGAGCAGCTGGCTGCTATGCGTCCTCCCGAAAAGGCTGAGGATGTGTCATGCGGCAGCCTTATCCAAAATAGGGTTAGGTTGCCCAAGGCACGTTAGTCCATGGGCCCGGGTCCTTTCTGCCCTGCCGCACGGCAATCTCCCCAGTGGAGCTTTGAGCGATGGGCGCTGTCGCCCATGGCCACGTTACAGGTGGGGGCAAAACTTTGTTTGGGTTGGGGAAGGGAGGGAGGTGGTGCCGGGCCGGGCGCCTGCTCATATTGTGGATGGAGCCTTGACCCACTTCCGCCATAGCAGGAGCTCCAACAGCGGCCCAGCTGCCTGGGGGGGATCAACCGTCCGTCCTGCTCCCTGTGCTGGTAACGCAGCGCGACGGCAGCACTTGCCTGACACGGAGCCGTGCGGGGATCGGGCCCTTCGCAGCCCGTATGGCTGCTTCCTGCGTGTCAGTCGCATTTCAAATGACATTGAAATCTTTCTCGGTGCTGAACGTTACCGATACGATAACTAGTTAACTTCAGCATCGAAAAGTCTCCTCAGCACAAAGCTTTATGTGCGCACACGTTGTATGTGTGTGCACCATGAACGATACATGGACTGGTTTGTTTATGGATGGCATTCACAATTTTGGGTAGCCCTTGGAGTACCCAAACGGTATTCACAACCAAAGCGGCTACTTGCATATTGAATTTTTTGCAGGTATTCGGTTCTGTTTTTTGTTTGTTTTTCCAAGCTTTTGTGCGTTTTTTTTTCCCCATCCATGTCAGTGTTTTGGTGGTCTGCCGCAGACATTGCCAAAATGATTAAAATCCCAAAACAGCCAGACTGAAATGGCTGCTTGACTAGAGGGCAAACGGGCTTTGGTTATTGCCCAAACCACCATTTTTGGTTGAGCTAGTGTGAATTCGATGGGTTTACCTGTTTTTTGTTTTTTTTTCGGTACCTGTTTCAACTGTTGTAAAGACCAACCAGAAAGGCGAGTTGCGAATTCCCTCACTGGGGAGTGACGCGCAGCTCATTCTCACTGATGCTCAAATCTAACCGGAATTGTGTTAGTCAAGATGCTTTGGTGGCTGAGGGGAATGGTAGGGAGAGGCCACCTCAGAGAAGGCAAGAAGACACCTACGGGGTATGGTTTTGTGGCATGCGGTTGCTCTCTTGACTCTAATGGGGCTGCTGCAGCCTTTGGCAACGGTTTCCTGTAGCTAGTGCTGCCCAGATGGCCTGCGTTGCATTAGCCTTCCCTTCTGTATGATCGTTCCCTACCAGAATATACGGTGATAACCACATCTGAATTCTTGAAACCACTTACTAAGCAGTAATTCCACTGACATCGAGTGAGCTGCTCCGGAGCAGTTGGTTTGAGGCTTGTACACTTTAGAAGTGGGAGATGTAAAGCTACAGAGAGGTCGGTGTTTTGATAGTTGGGTGTAATTGGTGCCGTGATTGACCCTTTTTAAATGGGTGCATGGGGGGGGGGCAGTATTTGTGCCAGTGTGGGGGGGGAGGGTGTAGATGGGGGCACACCCATCTAACACGCACAGAGCAATCGCCGGTTGCTCCGTGCGTGTGCAGTGGGTGGAGGTGGGTGTGCATGCGTATTTGCGGGAGTGCACATGCAGGCACCCCCCCCGCCCCGCTGCGGCATGTACGCAAGACTCACCCATGCATGAACACCCAGAATACTGGGTGTAAAAAGGGCCTCCCCTTGACAATTGTCTCGTCTCCTAATGGCGGCTGTGACCAGATACTTCAGAGTAAGGTTATAAAAACCGGGCACGGATGGAGTTGTCTCTTCCTTGCTGTTCACTCCCAGTTGCTACTGGCGGTCAGAAATCTCGTCCCACAACCAACCTGACAAATACCCACGGACAGACTTTGAGCTGATCTAGCCCGGTTATGCTATTGACCTTTACAACTTTCCATGGCAACAAGTTTTTTAAAAAACCCCATCCTTTCCCAACGAGCGTTGGAAAACTTTAATTCCTAAAACCCTTTTTTTGAGCCCTAGTTGACCTAAGTTGGGGATGGGGAGCCTCTGGTCTGTGAGCCAAAATCTAGTCTCTCTTGATTTGCCCTCTTGCCAATTCCTGGATCAGGCCCGTGGATCTAATCCTGTAAGGAATGAACTCGGGGGAAGGAAGAGGAGATTAGGGGGTGGATCTGTGGCGTGGTACTATGATCCGGACCCTCTCCTTTCTTCTCCCATCCTAACCCCGACCGCTAAGCACCACCGCCTCCCCAACTCCTGGCTGGTCTGCAGTGATTGTACTAACTTTTAAAGTGGCTCAAGTCCCCCACCCCAGAGCTGGGCGGTTCCCTCCCACCCACTCCCGTGTGAGTCTGTGGCTTGGCCTGCCTGCTGAATGCTTTGGGCTGACTAGGGTAACACAATCGCGTTATGGTGCTGCTATTCCATGCTGGTATTGGCAGTATGGGGAGTGCCGGGGAGCCATAGCAGCTGGACCGGGTCAGATTTAATATTGGCTGCAGCTCTTCATATACAACAGGGGTTGAGGGGGTGGAAAACCCAGAAACAAACCCATCCATGGAGCAGACTTTTCATTTGGGCTTGACTTGGCTTGCTCTGGCTGATGATAAATGTAGCTTGCAGCAAGAAGATGGTCTTTCAGTTGCTGGTTGGAGTGGCAATGCTAACTTCTTCTCTTTTTTTAAAAAAGAAGCTTTTAAATATGTGTTAGATGTGGCTGCAGAAAGGGAATACAAGCTCGGATCCCAAGCAGATCAGACAAGAGCATCTTTCAGTGCTTCTCAGCTACTTGCCAAAGTCTTATGAAATGGCAACTCCTAGGCCGTGCGCTTTGAGGAGAGCCCTTGGGGAAGGGAGAGAGTCCCCCCTGAATTGAATTAGGATAGCAGTGTGGTTACTGTGATCCGCTTGCCTGCGCAGCTCCCATTCCCAGGCACTGAATTTTTGTCCAAGCAAACGGCCTGTCAGAGCGGACTCACTTGTACGTCGATCACGTTCTTAGAGCAGGGCTGGCCAAGACGTTGATTGCAGTTGCACGTCCGGCTGCGATTGACTTTCTCGGTAGCCCGTTGCATGTATGCCAGTTAATACCAGCTGATCTAAAGGTCTGGTGTTGGATTGTGGGCCTTCTTGCGAGCCTGGAGATGGTCAGGTGGTAGCTGCTGCTTCTGTTCTCTCTAACCCCCCCCCCCAAACTGCTTCTGCTTCCCCCACCCCTCCAATGCTTATGCCCTCCTTTCCCCATCTTACTGGGTCACAAGAGATGCGGTTGGCTGCCACTTCCACTGGGAGTGTCTCTCTCTGTGAACTGGGGAACTTTGAAAATGAGTACAAGTTCCAAAGGCTGCAGAGAAGTTGGGGGCTGGAAGGTACTTAAGGGGTGCATTCAGGAAGAGGAGGGCTCAGACCATGGGCCTGTGACTCTCTAGGGCATGGGTGGAGAACCGTATGGGGGGCCAATTGACAATTTAATCTGTGAGCCAGATCTCTGGCTCGGGGGTGGACGTGGAGCTCGGGGTAAGTGAGCAGAGATGAGGACGTGCATGCCAGGATAGGGGATAGATTGATAACCTGCCGGGATCGGACGCTTCCTCTTCCTGAGCGTTTCCTGCTGCCATTTTGGAAATTTGCCCTAGCGAAGCCAAAGCCAGGGGGTTGCGTTGGCAGCTGCTTCTCTTCTCACCCCTCCCTGGGGGGCACCCGCCTCTGTTTGGATGGTGGCCACTCCCCAGAGCAGTACACCAGCGCAGGATCCACGGAAGTGAACGGAGCCCTGGCTGGTGGGGCGTTTTTGGGGCTGGGCTGGCAGTGCACCAGTTTGAATGCCTTGTCTCCTCTTTAGAGAAGTGTGCATGGACTGGAAGGGTTAGCATGCCCCCCATTGCAGTGGATCTGTGCACTACTGTAGGGCAGGAGTGGGTGGCCTCTTTTTATAGGAGGGGAGGGAGGACATTGGCGATTTAATCTTGGCCATTGGGCTGCACAGGAAGTTGCCTGGCAGGAATCGACAGTCCCCCCCTTCCAGTCTGTCCATCAGACGGGGCACGGGTGAGGTGAGGCGGGGACAGGATTTTGCACACCTGCAGGAAGCAACTGCAGAGTGTGCTGTATCAGCACTCTGGGTCAACACACCTCGGGCAGCAGGCTGCATCCGTAGCAGCCACGGGGGAGCAGGAGCCGGCCAGATTTAAAGGGATATGGACCAGAAGGGATCTGCAAACCAGAGGTTCCCCGTTCCTGGCCGATATACTCCTTGTTCAGTTTTGACACCGTGGGAAAGGATGTCTAGAGCTCGATGGCAGCATGTGACTTGGAGTTCGGGTGTTTTTCTCGGATTCATTCTCCCTCGAGCTCTGTCTGTACTCTTCAGCTCTGTTTCTAAGCCAGATCTCTTCCAGTGAAGCGAGGTCTGCTGCATTCCTCGTCCAGGACACTATTTGGGCCAAGTATGAAGCTTTCAAGCAAACAGCGCTCCAGTTATCCAAGCTCCGATGGAAAAAAACCAAATCACTTTATTGTATTTATTTAATTAATGAATTAGATCAAATCAAAATACTTTTATTGCGTGGTCTCAAACCATTGCAAAAACACACATATTACAAGACAAAAAACCAAGTCTCGCATGTAACAAGATAACAAAATCCGTCATTGTTGTTAAACCATTGGAATCAGCTGTCACCCATCAGGTGCCTTAACAAGGGGGTCAGCTGATAGCAAGTTTCCATATTACAAAGGCAAAGAAATATGTCGTGGAAACAAGTTTCTGAGATGAACAGCCTGGAGCAAAAAAGCTGCTACATTTTGATAATATCAGGAACTGTCTGACAGTCTCAACTGCTTGGTTATCAAACGGACATAACCTTTCACTCTAAGGAATGCCCTGGATTCTACCCTCAAGGACACAGGAGGGGAAGGCATTAAATTGTGCACTACAGAGCAGTCGTTTGGCCCTACCAGAAATGGGAGTAGCTAAATAAATAGCAACCTGCCCCATTTCTGGAATGAGTATCTGGTAGTCTCTGATGTGGTGTGACAGCCCAATCCTACCGAGCTCTAATTGGCAACCTATGTCCTCTGATCGAGAAAGCACCTCCTTTTTATACGAAGCAGGAGGTTTGTGTTGAAGGTACTCTGGAGAGGTACCCATCTCTCTTAGTTGGGCATCAACCCTTAGGTTGATATTCCTTCCTTGAAGCTTGGGGCAGCTTACAATACATAAAAACATGTACAGTTAATATAAAACAAAACCCATCCAAAACCACCTGCCAAACCCCACCCTTATCCCCACCCGCCAAATGCCTTTTCAAATAAAAAAGTCTTGCACCGCCTCTGGAAGACGCCCGGTCTCAAACGAACCTCCGGGGGAAGGGGGTTCCAAAGTACCAGGGCAACAACCGAGAACGCCCCAGTGCGAGCCCTTGTTGGATGAACAAGGCTAACAGATGATCCCAAAAGCGAGGCACTCCGCGCTGATTGCCGGTTTCTCATGGTTTCATTTTATTTTATTTTATTTATTTATTTTTATTTATATCCCGCCCTATTTCCTGAGGGTCAGGGCGGCTTACAATAAATGCATCCAATACAAATATGAAATACATAATTAAAACCTCACAAAACTAAAAACACCCCCTTCACCCCGTCTATCCCTGCCCATTGAATGTGTGGCCAAATAAAAAGGTCTTGCACTGCCTCCGGAAGACACTCCAATTCTGGCTCAGGCGAGCCTCCAAGAGAAGGGAGTTCAAAGCCGTGGAGCAGCCACTGAGAATTTCTCTCCGCAGGCCCCGGTCGTACGAAAGTAGGCCAGTGATGGAACCCACAAGATTTTAAGGGCCGCGAAGGGCTGTAAGGAGAAAGGCGGTTCCTTCAGATATGTAGGGCCCAAGCCGTTGAGGACTTTCAAGGTCGAAACCAGCGCCTTGAATTGTGCCTGGAACACTATAGGCAGCAGGTGCAGACTCTTTAAGTACTAGTGCAATGTACTTCTGGTGGCCCACGACCCACCAAGAGGTGAGAGTACCACCTGTCCGTGGGGTTGTGCCTTAAATGAAACTCTTTTGGGTCAGCCTGGAAACCAGCTTTAATTGGGAAAATGCAGTAAACACGGGTCCCTGCCAGCAAGACATCCTGTTCCCTGCTGTTGTAAGTCTTTTTTTTTTCAGGGTTAAGGAAGGCTTTGGTAATAACACCATAAACATTGTGTCATTTGTGTGTAGTATTATGACATTGCTGTGGCTTTCCGGGGAATGTGTATTTTTAGTGTAAGTAGCCTGTTCGAAATCAACTGTTAATTGAGTTAGTCCTCCCAAACGAACAGAATTGGAGCAGATCTATGGGAGGTGGGGGAACAATGGATGTGTTTGCATGGCAGATCTAAAGGTCTTGTGTCGGACTGTTGACCTTCTTGCAAGTTGGGGGCGGGGTGGTGGTGCAATTGCTTATCAAATGATACATGATCAGGGAACATGACGGGAGCTGGGGGAAACAGGAATGGATCCCTGACAGTGCTTCTCCAAACCACTGTGATTGGCCACTGTTGGAGACAGGATGCTAGGCTAGGTGGACCATTGGTCTGACCCAGTATGGCACTTACGTTCTTATGACGGAGGTGGGGAACCTTCAGCCCACGTTCCAAACCCAGCCTGTCACCAAGAGGCGTCTTTACACGCACTTTAACTTTCCCAGAATTCAAAGTCTGGGTTTGGTGAACTTGTGCACGGAGAGTTTAGACGCCTCTCCCCCACCAGACGCTGCTGTAAACAGTTGTGCCGGTGGACGTCTGCATGTTGTGTGACCTGGACTTGCAAGTCCACAGAGTAGAGGACTTTACAAGTCCTGGTCTTGAAACGTACAGAAGACACTGGGCACCGCTGTTTACAATGGTGCCCGACCAACTTCCGGGAGGGCAGGGGACTGTCTCAATTCCGCGCACGCGAGTTCACCGAATCCAGACTTCGAAGCCTAGGGAAATTAAGGTGTGTGTAAAAATGCCTTTGGCTCTTTTCCAGTTTCTGGATCTGGTCTACGGATACAGCCCTTACCCTCGAGAGTGGAAGGAGCATGCTCGGGGCAGGGGAACAGAAATGAGAGCAGCTATCTAAGGATACTGGATGGATCCATGGCATAGATCTATAAGAACATAAGTAGTGCCATACTGGGTCAGACCAATGGTCCATCAAGCCCAGCATCCTGTCTCCGACAGTGGCCAATTTCTCTTGGGAGAAGTACCCAACCAGTCGCAATGGGCAGTCCGTTCCCTGTTGTTCCAGCCCCCAACGGTAAGAGGTTATGAGCTGGACCTTCTCCTTCCTTCCCCCATCCACCCACTCCTATCTGGTCTGCAGAGCTTGTAGTAATCTTCAGGGGGACCCATGGTTCCCTCACCCTTGATTTGATTTGTATGGTGAGAGTGTCAGCTCCTTAACAGTCCAGGGAATTTTATTTTTTCTAAATTGTGTGTTCCAATAACGGAATAATTTCTGTCCCCCCACTGCCATGGCAATGTAAAATTGCTTTAGTCAAGCAAACAACATAATCTGTGAAGGTGACCTGTCCTGGACTTTTGATCTCGGCCGCTTTTGACACTGTGGACCATGGGCTGCTGCTGAGACGACTGCATGACCTGGGGGGTCTGGGCGGGACCGTTCTTGGATGGTTCCGCTCATTCCTCTCGGGGAGGAGCCAACGGGTGGTGTTGGGGGAGGAAACATCGTGCCCCCGCGCTTTACCGTGTGGCGTTCCGCAGGGATCGATCTTGTCTCCGCTGTTGTTTCATATCTATATGCAGCCCTTGGGGGAGGTCGTGAGAGGGTTCGGGGTGCGATGTCACCAGTATGCTGATGATACTCAGCTGTACCTCTCCTTTTCTACTGACCCAGACCCTGCTATCTCGTTGCTATCCCAATGTTTGGAGGCTGTGGCGGATTGGATGCGGCTGAGCAGACTGAAGCTCAACGCAGATAAGACGGAGGTGATGTTGGTGGGGAGGGCGAAGGGGTGGTGGCCCCCCTGGTTGGGGGGGTTCGCCCTCCTGTAGCTCAGCAGGTTCGGAGTCTGGGGGTAGTATTGGATGCAGACCTGCGTCTGGAGCGGCAGGTGGAGGCAGTCGCTAAGGCTGCCTTCCGCCAACTTTATCTGGTGCGTAGGCTGCGTCCGTACGTCTCTGGCCCGGACCTGGCCTCCCTCATCCATGCCTTTGTCATCTCGAGGCTCGACTACTGCAACGCGCTCTACGTGGGGCTTCCCTTGTTCTTGGTCCGGAGGCTGCAGCTGGTGCAGAATGCGGCGGCTCGTCTTCTTACGGGGACGGGTCGCCGGGAGCACATTACACCGCTGCTCCGAGCTCTGCACTGGCTGCCGATAGTGTGCCGGGCCAAGTTCAAGGTCCTGGTAATGATCTATAAAGCCCTACACGATCTCGGACCCTCATACCTTAGGGACCGCCTCACCCTTCGCGCCTCAGAGCGGCTCCTGCGGTCTGCCGGGGGTGCCTTCCTGGAGGTCCCCCGTGTTAAACGGGGGGCCACGATGGAGAGGGCATTCTCGGTGGTGGGACCGCGGCTGTGGAACTCCCTTCCGGAGGAAGCTCGCCTGGCCCCAAGCCTTTTAACATTTCGGCGGAACTGTAAGACCTGGCTGTTTGCCCAGGCCTTTGGGAGGGAGGGTGAGGAGGGAGGTGTTTAGTCTCCTACCCATCTGTGTTGTGGTTTGGCCTAGCCCTGTTTATAGTTAATTTTATATTTAATATTTAATATTTTAAGTATTTTTTGATTGTTTTGGATTGATTTTATTGTATTTTATGGTTTTAATGATGGAAGCCGCCCCGAGCTGCGTTGCAGGAGGGGCGGGGTAGAAATTTATAAAATAAATAAAAAATAAATAAATAAATAAAATATGAGCAGGATGTTCTGACTTTCGACAAACTTGGAAGCAAAACTTGGATATTTTTTTTAGCTCTGGAACTGCAGTATCACAGACCCTCATTGGACCAGAAATTCATTGTATCAAGGTGTTCACTATATTCACTCATTTTATCAAGGTGTTCATTATATAGGGGTTGGCAATATGGTTCTGGAAGCTGGTATTTCTAGTTTTAGCTCTTTCGGTGTTCAAAGTGGTGTAAAATGCCCAGATCGTTGTCACCCTCACAACAGCTTCGTGATGATGATTCCCATTGTACAGGTAGAGAAACTGAGGCTGAGAGAGCGCAACTTGCTCAAGGCCCCCACGTGAGTTCGTGGCTAAGGCAGGATTTGAACCCTGAACTCCCAGGTCCAAGTCCCACATGTTATCCGCTAGCCTACGATGATTCTCGGGGGCGGTGGGGTTCATTCGAAGCAGGATTTGTAATAGTGAAGTTTGACTGTACTTGGTGCTGGAACAAGGAAAACACTATTTGGATTTTGAGATCCTTGCCACAGGATCGGATATTGTTGCATGCTTTTCAATCCTGAGATGTGGGCAGGGCATGAAATTTGCAGGCGCTTGGGAGCCATTGGTGCCCAGAGAAGTGAGACTGGCGACTGGTTCAGGGGTGTAGTGGAGCAAGAACAGGATAAAGTCTGGTGACTGTATTTTTTTTTTTTTCTCTCTCCCGGAGTTTGATCTGAAATTTCATGCCCTGGATGGGGGGATTAAAAATGACCAGCAAAGGTGTGCATATACTTGCTTCTCTATCTGCCCAGTTGCTGTGCTGCAGGTGGAATGAGCCTATCAGCCGTACTATGGTAGCTCCCTGGCTTTCCCAATTAAGATAACTATGCCTGATAGCCGTGTAGCTTTCTTGTTTCATTGTATGTGTAATTAGTGGGATCGTTGGGCTGTGCAGTGAGGGATCGAGGGGCAGCTATTATTTACCAGCTCTGGACTGTGTGCACCTGCTGTGCGAGTGAACTCCCAGACAGAGACTCGGTTGGGATCTTGGGAACTTGGAGCAGCCTGGGCATTTCAGATCTTGCAGGATACTCGGGTGAGGCTTCAGTGTGCTGAGACTAGGATTTTGTGCTTGGACGTGTGTTTTCATACAAATGACCATAGTGGCTTCATGCATACGATTACGGATAAGCAAGAACATGTAAATTCTCCCCACCCCCCACCACCAAATTGCTCCTTTATGCTTCTCCTTGTACTGTTTCATCTTCAGGATCCCCTTTCTCCTTTGTCATTTAAGCTAAGCATGTGCCCTTGCAACTTCAACCTGACTGGCTTTGCTGTCCTTGGGTCAGAGCACCCTGACCTCATGGCATTCTGGGTGTGTGGCTGTGTTTGGAAAAGAGGGTGGGGCTACGGAATTTCCTACCCCCTTTTTAATACGGCTTTTTAATACCCCCATGGAACACCATGAAGTCACCTGACTCTGTGTGAGGCAGGGCCCAAATTCGTGGCCTGAGCAGGGCTCTAGTTGGCATCCCCCCCCCCCTCCCCCAGTGTTGGGTGAATGAACCAGCGTGTTTGTTGGATGCAATGGCGGGCCGCACCATGGATGGAGGGCTTTTATCTGCCGAATGGTACGGGGGGGTGGGGGATGAGACAATATAAGGATATAGGGTAAAAGGAGCTACCTAACTGAGTCAGATCAATGGTCCATCGTAGCCCAGTATTGTCACAACCTGACAAGGCAGCAGGGTTTCAAATCAGAGGCCTCACCCAGGCGTGCTGCCCGAGACCCTCCAGGATCCCCCGACAGACGCCTCACCCAGACGTGCTACCTGAGACCCTCCAGGATCCCCGGCAGAGGCCTCACCCAGGCGTGCTACCCGAGACCCTCCAGGATCCCCGGCAGAGGCCTCACCCAGACGTGCTACCTGAGACCCTCCAGGATCCCCGGCAGAGGCCTCACCCAGGCGTGCTACCCGAGACCCTCCAGGATCCCCGGCAGAGGCCTCACCCAGACGTGCTACCAGAGACCCTCCAGGATGGATCCCTGTCAGAGACCTCGCCCAGACGTGCTACCAGAGACCCTCCAGGATCCCCGGCAGAGGCCTCACCCAGGTGTGCTACTAAAGATCCTGAATTGGAAATGCCAGGAATTGAACCTGGGTCCTTATACATGCAAAGCACGTGCTCTACCACCTGAGCCACGGCTCACCCCTTTAACTATACTTTTAACTCATGGCTACATCCCAGGCCCATTGGAGTCAACAGCAGAACTCCTGTTGCCTTGATTTGCACTGGCATTTATCCCTTCAAGAAGCGATTCATAGCAGATGCAGGCTGCCCAGCAAGACAGGCTAATGATGTTGCTTAATGAATGATCTCATCTAATCATTTTTTTGGCTTAACTCTGGGGCGTTGGTAACAGCCTCTGTGACTTTGTTGCCGGCATGCATATTAATAAGGATCATTTACATCTGAATTATGGTACGTACAGAGCTTCTTTTCAGAAAGACCTCACTTTCAAGGCTAACCCTTAAATAATAACAGATTAGGGAGTAACTAATCTGCTTTATTTTATTGCTAGAGAAGTCAAAAAGTTCTTGCTTTGCATTTTGTAAATTGTTTTTGTGCTGGAAATGGTTGAGGGGTACCTTGTGCACGTCATTGTGGGTAGGACAGGACCATCGTGGTCTTTAAGAGCAGATTAATCTTTTCTGTAGCAGTTTAGACTCAACATGCCAGTTACTGAATTGCCGAGGTTGTTTTTAAAGTGACAAAGATGGATTATACTTGGTCCTATATACGTATGATTGAAACAAACTCTTACAAGACCACAGGCAGGGACTGCGTCTATTTCTATGTTCTGTACAGTGCCAGGTACATGACCGGAGCTATATAAATGTTTATAATAAATAATAATAATTAAAAGTAGAAAGTCCCTAAAACTGCAGTAGAAAGACTTAGAAAATAATGTTTTGCAGTGTTTGAGTGTCAAACGTTGCAGTTCTGGGCTGGTACATATGGACCTGAATGGACTGCAAAAATGTCTGGGTGAGCAGATCGAAGCTAATATCTCTCTTTCTATGATGAGGGGAATTCGATAACGTCCCTATGAAGTTCTCTATTTTCTTTTTATAAAATTGATCCCTCTCATTTTGGGCATCAGTGTGCTCTGGTTGGGGTCTCTTTGTGGCAGATTGTTTAATAGCCTCTGTTTCTTGTTGGATAGATTTTTGTGTTTAATTCCCCCCCACTCCCTTGTGCAGGTAGTTTTGGGCCATTGGAATCCTGCATTGGTGCAAGGAGTTGGACTAGATGTCTTTTTGAGGTCCCTTACAGCTCTGTTTAAATGACATATTCAGCTTTGATAGTCTGATCACATGATAGTGTGTGTCCTGTCAGTTAACACGGGTGCAAATCTAGTTCAAGTGAATGGGTTTTGTGCCCCAGCTAACTGATAGCATGTGTGCTACTCCCCTGGAAGATTATGCTGTACACTGCTGTAAGTGACATGCAAAAGGAAACTGGTTCTTAAATGATTCTGTCTTTTTAAAAATGTTAACAATGGAGGTCTGCCTCTCTTTTTTAGCAATATTGAGAGATAGCCCATTCTCAGCAGGAAACTAACTACTCCTCCACCTTTTATTTATTGCCCTTCCTGAATCCATGCCCAGTGCTAGGCAGGGCATTCTCAGTCTGCTTCCTCCGTTCTGTTTAATACCAAGGCTAAATTCTGAGCCCAGTTTCCTTGTTGCAATCCTGGAGTCCCCCCCTTTGACTCTTAGAGAATTAGACTGTAATCCATATATCTGAAAGGGATTTTACTCCTAAATTGTTCACATATCAGGAGCTCTAAACTGAAGTTGTTCCGGTGTAGGAAGACGTGTGTACTCTTGTAAAAGGAGGCGTACCGGCTCCCCTTTGCTTTTTATTGTAACTGTGAACCCTTTACTTCGAAATAAAAAGAGAAGGGTAGTGTTGCTTATCATGACTACTAGGGGGAGATTGAGAAGTATCCGCTTCTGTTTGCAGCTGCAGTGTGAACGGTACCAAAGCAGAGTTACTGTAGTTACTTTGATTTCATTAAGACAAAATAGTTACTTCTGTTTTTTTGTGGAACATGGTCTTACTCCAGACCTACACTGGAGGTAAAGGAGAAATTACTCTAGCCTGGTGTGGTCTCTTCTGTTCTGTCTATATTTGCAAATGAGCTGGTCCTTTTAGAATGAGGGTGTCGTCATGGGCAGTGGGCATGATGTGGACTGTGATTCGCATTTGTCAGTGAGTCTCCCTTGTGGTAGCTGACTCTGCTTTTCATGGTCGGGTTCAAATACAGTTGAATTTGTAGCAAAAGATTACCGTTTACCATTCCCGTTTACCGTGTTTGTCCTGATAATGCGCATGTGCAAAATGGCTGTCCTTTTCCAAAATGGCAGCGATGCTGCCGGCACCATCTTGGAAGAGGTCTATGCATGTGCAGAACAGCCACGGCGGACATTTTGCACGTGTGCATTACCAGGGAGAACACTGTAAAGGGTAACGGTAAACCGTGTATTGAGGAAAAACCTCCGCTGAGATCTTGAACCATTATCGAAATCGTTCTGAGATCTCCGTAACCGTTCTTGATTCTCGTGAGATTTTTGAGAGAGAAATTGATCCTCCTTTCAGCCCTACTGGGGAACGAAACCCAGATTTCCAAGGTCCCAGATCACCCTTCTTTCTTCCTTCTCACTAATGGCTGTCACTTTAAAATCCTTGTTGATGGCCATGCTGCCAGATCAGGTCTTTTTGCCCTTGTAGGTTTGAATCTCCCTTGCTTTTGGATTTATTTCTTTTTTCCCCCTCCCTTTTTGTTTGTGGAATTGAAGTGTACATTTTATCAACACCAGTGTACCTCAAAGTGAATCTGACTTTGACTTTTATCTTGCATCAAAAGATTATAATAAAGGAATTTGCTGTTCATTTGACACGCACAAGTCTAATCTTCTCCTCGATGCAAAACCAAGTATGTTCAGAAAGAGTGTGTCTTTTTTCTTTTTCTTGCTGCAACAGAATTCCAGATCTCTTACTCAGGTGTATCCTATTCTTTTGAGGTTTATTTATTTATATTTTATTTATTTATTTTTAATTTCCGTGTTTAAAGTGACTTACAATCCTTATCAGATTCAAACCTATGAGACAGGTCATTATTCTTCCACAGGCCACTTTGAGAATTAGTACAAGCTCTGTGTGCTGGTTAGGAGCTGGGGGGCAGAGACCGTTAAAGGGGTGTGCTCAGGAATGGGAGGGACCCGATCTATGGGTCTATGCCATGGGATCCAGACACTGTTGTTGAGTGCTTTATGTTTCAGTCTGTAGCACAAGGGTAGGGGAACTTGGTACTGGGGGCCAAATGAGCTAGTTTTTATTTGGCCCCTTTTCCGTTGCCTGGCTCTGGCCCAAAGATCCAGTTCCTACCCCCGAGCACTGGAATACTGAGCTCAGAGATGACGGCATGCGGACAAGAATAAGGGATGGATATATGACATCAATTCATGATGTGGACCTTCCTCTTCCTTTCCCCACCCTGAGTGTACCCCCACCCCACCTTCTCTATGGCCCTTGGAGATTGTAATGGCTAAACGTGGAGTACTTGGACCGGGGGGTGGGGGAAGACCTTGGGCCAGTCACAATATTCTCTCAGCCTAACCTACCTCACAGGGTTGTTGTGAAGATTAAAAGTTGTGTTAAACATTGTATGTAAAGTGCTCTGAGTGCCATGGCAGGGGGGCGCTATATAAAAATAAAGATGATTATTGTACTGATTTTCAAAGTGGACCCCGGGAGCGGAAAAGGTTCCCACCCCTGCTACTAGAACAATAGGAACGGGGCTTTTAGGTGCTACTGCAATAAAAAGAAACAAAGTGGTTTGAATGATATCTTTTATTGGACCAACTGTTGTTGTTGGAAATAAGCAAGCTTTTGGGCCATGCAGGACCCTTTCTCAGGCATGTAGCACAGCCAGTTAGAAATGTATAAACTGAGCAAATGTAGGGCAGGTTTATATGAAGGGGCATGGAATGGATGGGAGCGGATAGGACCGGGTATCGGGGGGTGGGTGTGTGTGTGTGTGTGTGTGTGTAAAGAGAGAGAGAGCGATGCCAGACGTTTAAAAACCGCTTTAAAACTATATTCCAAAACAAAAAACTTTACAGCTTACAAAACTGTTAAAGGTAGGCTCATTTGTAAACAAAACTTACCTCCCCCCTCTTTCTTATCCACTATAATAAAACTTGCACTCCAAAAAGCATGGACATTGATTATACTTCATTCCCTCCTTTATTCCAATGACTATTTATTTATTTATTTATTTATTTACCATTCATTAGTTTGCTTTACGATTTCTAATTACCATTATTTCTCTACACTGATCCAATAAATACTTAGTCTTCGATTATTCGGACACAGGGGAGCGATCTCCCTCACGTCCACTAGGAGGCAGCACAGACTTTCAACCGGGCATGCGCAGGGAGATGGCGCCCTCGCGTCCCCAGTTGTAAGTCTGCCTCCGATCCCACAGGACGTGCAGCAAGGGTGCTCTGCACCTAGTCAGACTTTTTCTTTGCTTCTTCTCTCCTTTTGAGAGAGGGGGTCCTTCAGTTTGTTCATCCGGCATAGCGGCAGCGGCTTCAGCCGCTTTTCCTCCTTCCCCCGGCGCCGACTCATGAGTACGGCACAGGGCCCGTCTGGCCGTGAGGCGTTCGACCCACCGGGTACGAGCCTCCTAAGTGGGAGCCCAGATGTGACAGAGACCACCAAAACACGCAGGGCAGCTGCCCTCTGGAATGCGGCTCGCCGACAAGGACCCACTTCGCCCGAGCGCGACAGTGAAACCGCGCCGCGGCTTCCCGCCCAGAATGCGGCCCCCGCAGAGTCGGAGGAGCCGCGCGACAGATCCCAGGCCGGGACGGAGGACGAGCGGGAGATACAGCATGAGGAGGAGGCAGCTACTTCTGCTTCCTCATAAGTAAGGGGGACCTCCGCAGATTCCTTCCAGGAACTCCTGCTGGACACTTTAAGATCCATGCTGGGCGCCCTAGCCCGTATAGAGGGGAACCAAAAGAGGGCCCCAAAGCACAACCCCCCCCCCCCAAACCCTTTAAGGGTTCCTCGCGGGCGGCTGGTAAGGGCAAAAATAAAAGCCCCCACAAGCCCCCTCGCAAGCATTCTCTCAGGGACCTGCTCAGCTCCTCCTCCTCCTCGGAGGACGAGTCCCAGTATTTCCTGATGGAAGAGGGGGAACTGTTGGACTTGGGGTCACATTCGGATGCCACCCCTCGACACCCCCTTCTAAACGGCGCAGGAAGGCCACACATGCTAAAGCCCCACAACCTATGGCCTCTTCCTCCGACCCCTCAGATTCTAACTTGGAGGGCTCCCCCTCTGGGGACTCCGATAGCCTCCCATTCTGGGGGGTATCTTTTCTAGCGGCCCCAAGGAGATGGGCAGAGAGCTTCCCTCAGAACAGGGCCCCAAGCTCCTAAAGAGAGCACAGAGGGTGCTTAACATGACTCCTAGTACCCCAAAGAAAGGGAACTCGGACTCTACCTCAGATGACGAGGTTTCAGACAGGGACTATCTTCCCCAAAATCCATGGCAGGGCCAAAGGAGTGATCCTGGACAGGTCCTTTGAAAAAATAATTAGGGCCCAATGGAAGCAGCCCACTAAGTTCTCCAAGCTGTCTAAAGTTCAGCAATCCCTCTACGCTTTCACTAAGCAGAGCGACCCTATATTCAAGGCCCCCAAGGCGGACGCGGCAGCTTCTTCCCTGGCCCGCCAGTCCGTATTCTCCTCAGAAGGGAACCTACTCCCTAGGGACCCCGCGAATAAGGGAATAGATATAGGGCTTCACAAAAGTTACGAGGCTCTGTCAAACACACTACAAATGGCTACGGTCGCCTCGTACGCCTCCTAGAGCCATCATGAAGTGGTTCAAGCTAGCTAAGGACCCAAAAATGTCTGCCCCCCCTGTCCCACAAGCTGGCCACTAATGTCGCCTTGGCCCACGCATTCTTAATCGATGCACCTATGGACATCGTTACCCGGGCTGCCAGAGGCATGGCAATGAATGCGGCAACCAGGCGCCGCTTATGGCTGTGTCCCTGGCGCGCAGACTCACACGCCAAGAACCTCCTAGTAAACAGCAGGTTCAGAGGCCGCAAGCTGTTCGGCCCCGCCTTGGACAAGGCACTGGTCGAAGCCTCCAACAAGGACAAGAAACACTCTCTCAATCAGGTGCAGACATTCCAAAGTTTTTTTTTGCCCATTCCAGCACCCCCAGCAGGGGTTTCGCCAGAAATTTCCGTCTTACAACACCTGGAACACCCAGCCTCGTGGAAGAGGACACGGGACGTGGAGCCAAGACCAACAGGCCTGTGCCCCACTCTAACTACACCAGACGGAACGGGTCGCCGTCACACAAGCAGGACTCCTGACTTCTCCGCACCCTCCTCCCTGATCTCCGTCCCTAGGAAGGCTCCTACACTTTGCCCATTGGTGGGACCAAGCTACCCTGGACCGCTGGGTAAGACAAACCGTTTCACGGGGATACGCCATCGAGCTAAAGCGCAGTCCAAGGGAGTTCTTTCGTGTATCCCCTCTCTCTTGCATCACCGCCAAACGCTCAGCTATGCACCACGAGATCAACAGACTACATCATATAGGAGCCATAGAAAGAGTGCCATGGCATGAAAAGGGAAAGGGTCTCTCTTCAATTCTCAGTACAGAAGAAAGACGTGGAATGGAGAGCAGTCCTAGACCTCAAGCGTCTCAACAAATCCATCCGGTTGCACAGATTCAAAATGGAAACCCCGGCCTCCATCTCCCTAGCCATCTCAAAGAATGACTGGTTCACCTCATTGAATTTCAAGGACGCTTACCTCCATATATCCATCCTCCGGCCCCACCGCCAATGGCTGAGGTTTGCCTACAATAATCAGCACTGGCAGTACAGAGCTCTTCCCTTCGGATTGGCAACTGCCTCCCGAACATTCACCATGGTCCTAATCCCACTCGTGATGAACTTGCGACTAGAGGACATAGCCGTATTCCCCTATTAGGACGACCTGCTTATCCGGTCCCCATGCAGGACGCTTGCGCATGCTCGTTTCCAACGCTCCATCACCTACGTGGAGTACCATGGCTTCCAAATCAACCGAGACAAGAGCCACCTCTCACCAACTCAGCGTCTAGAGCACCTAGGGGTGATATTCGACATCTCCCTAGACAGGCTGTTCATACCAGTCCCTCGCCAGCGCAAGATCCTAGGGCTCATAGCATCTACACGGACATCCCCACGCACTTCCTTACAGACACTATCGCCTCTCCTGGGCACCTTGATCTCCTGGATACGCTACCTTCAATGGGCCAGATTTCATGCGTGCCCGCTCCAACAGTTGCTGCGTCCATGGCCGGCTCACATAATCAACAGCTACCCTGCCTACCTCACAGTCCCACCCAAAACGCAAGGCTCCTTCAAGTGGTGGGAAGCCCCCCCACCCCCACCCCCACTGCTTCCTTCACGGAGTTCCCCTAACAGAACCATCCAGACTCATCCTGACAACAGACGCCAACCTCTCAGGCTGGGGAGCCCACCTGGGGACCAACATCGCCCAGGGCTATTGGACAGTCGCAGACACCGGCCACAGCATCAGCTGGCTGGTCTGCACAGACAACACCACAGCGATGGCCTATGTCAACAATCAGGAGGGCTTTCGGTCTCGATCGCTACACAGGGAAGCGTCACGACTCTTTCGCTGCGCAGAGCCCCGCCTACTCTCACTGCCCTTCACATAAAAGGCGTGGACAACGTGGAGGCGGACTGACTGAGCCGCCAGACAATAGAACTAGGGATGGGCGAACAGATCCCGTTTCGGCCGTTTGGTTAGTTCGCCGGGTTTGGCCATTCGGGAAATGTTTTGTTATGTTCTTTTGTTTGTTTAAATTTTTTATCTAATATATTATTATTATTATTATTAATTAACAAACATTTATATAGCGCCAGCAGTGTACCTGGCACTTTACAAAGCAATAAAATAGACATGGTCCCTGCCCCTAGGGCTTACAATCTGAGAGACGGGAGCTGGGGGAGAGACATAGGAAGGGAAACAGAGGGAGAGACAAGGGGTCTAACATTCATGAAGATGCGAGGTCTCAGGTGCACGTACTTGGCTTGGTTACGATGAGAATGACAGCAGGCAGGTCCATGTTGCAAGGAAAAGGGTAAGCAGACCGTAGGTATAGGAATAGTGGCTCAGCAGGATAAAGAGTCAGACAAAGCAGAGCGAAAGAGGTGAGTTTTAAGGAGAGATTTGAAGGTATGAAGGGAGGGGGCAAGGCGGATGTGGACAGGGAGGGAGTTCCAGGCATGGGGGGCAGCAAGTGAGAAGGGACGAAGGCGCTTAGCGGAGCGTGGAAGGATGAAAGAAGGGAGATTATTAATATTATATAATCTAACTATTCTAAATGCTATGAAATAAATGGATTAATAAGTACACAGGCCTACTCCTACAAACACTAAAACTAAATCACTAATGCTATCTCTATCACTAAGCTAACTTCTACAACTGTCTACTATCTCTATCAGAGGAATCACAAACAACACAAGGTTTCAGCTTAAGGTTTAAGTTTCATTTCAGTACAAAACTGAAATGAAACTTAAAGCAATCTAATAATCCTACTCTCAATGAAGAAACAGGGGAAGGGAAGAGAATCTGGGATGGAATATATGGGAGAGGGAAAGAATTCAATGGAGGGGGGAGGAAGGAAGGAAGATTGAACACAGGGAGGGGTAAAAACAAAAAATAACCTAAATCTATCTAAGCTAAGCTAAATAAATGAATGAGAATATGGGGGTCGATGGGTTGGGTGGGTGAGTGGAGCCAGTGGAGAGAGGAGAGGAGGGGCTGTACGTGGTCAAAGTGGCAGGCAAGGTGGATGACCTTGGCACCAGAGTTATGAACAGAAATGAGAGGAGCAAGGTGAGAGCGAGGAAGGCCAGTGAGGCGGTTGCAATAGTCGAGGCGAGAGATGACCAGGGTTTTAGCAGAGGAAACAGTGAGGAAAGAACGGATCTTAGCAATGATGTGCAGAGAGAAATGACAGGGTTTGGCAACAGAATCGATCTAAGGTTTAAAAGCGAGGGAGGCGTGGAAGACTTTGACGCCTCCCTCTCCTTTAAACCTCAGATCGGACTCAAAGATGAACCCTCGGCGATGTGCCTGAGGGTTGGGCTGGATGTTTTACTTAAAATTGTTCCTAACTTTAGATTGGCTTACTAGAGCCACTTCAAACTTCGCATGCTGCACCCTACCCCCTAAAGCAAAACACAGTACAATTCTGAGACTGCTTCTTCAAGCTGTTTATTTGTAGGGGGGATTTCAAAATGTCAGTCTCTTAATATGCGTCGCCTACCGTGAATTAATAT
Source organism: Sphenodon punctatus (assembly GCA_003113815.1). NCBI lineage: Eukaryota > Metazoa > Chordata > Lepidosauria > Sphenodontia > Sphenodontidae > Sphenodon > Sphenodon punctatus. Next base: position 9,399,447 of record QEPC01004922.1, read on the forward strand.
TGGTGGAGGAGACAAAGAAACAATAGGTATTGGTAAGCGCACGGAGAGGGCAAACTCCCGTGGGTTGAGGGTATAGTGGGAAACAGCTTATCAGGAGAAGGGGATACGCATGTGAAAGGAACTGGGTTCACAGTAACACAGGTTGAGTAGAGTCTTTTACAGAGAGGGAGAGACAGTAGTTAGAATGGTATCTTGGAACTTGGTTCAGAGGATAACAAACATTTAAAAGTGCAGATTGTAAGGCATAACAGACTTTTATAGCGGCTCAAGAAATTTAGGTCTTAACTTTATTTGACACAGAAAATAATGGACGTAAAGAACTTTAGTTCACTCGGGACCAATACAGCAACCACGCTCAATCTCTGGAATGCAATACAAATAGGTAATGAAAATCTCCCTCTTAATTTCTTTCAAGACTTATCTCTGAAATTCTTTTTCCATCTAAAATTCCCTGGGATCTCTTGCGTGTGAAGAAAATGCCAGATCTGAGCTCTGAAATCAGAACCAGACTGACAGCTTTTATACCTTGGTGCTTCCTGCAAACAGTTCCGTACAGGTGACGTGCGGCTCATCTGACTTGCATAACTAATCTTCTTTCAAGTTTTCCAACACATCCTCTTTGATGCAAGATCAAAGAAAAAGCAGATAGAAATCACTTTGGAAGGACAATAGTTTATAATTGTAAATCACGGCTGTCGCTCCGCAGGATGCAATAGTGCTTTATTAACCCCTAGAACCATGTTGCCCATTGCCAAACGAGGCCTCCGATCCTCTCCCTTTTCCTATGTCCACTTAATGAAGCTTCGCGCTCTTTAACACAGTCTGTCAAAGGCTGTGTTTTGCAATCCGTAATTGCAGGTTCCTTATCCCTGTGAGGGCGGGGAGTACTGTAGTATTCGTTATGTTTTACAGATGTGTGGGGGGGCGGGATTAAGGCACAGAGGTAAAGGAGAATATTTCCTGAAGTGACTCCTGAGTTTTAGTGGCTCTCTTTGTTTGTTTGGGTGGAGTTTGAAAAATCTGGGCCACAGCTATTTATTTCCCTCCATCCCAATTTCTCAGCACTGCAAGAATGAGCTGAGAGGAAGGGAGCAGAGATGGAAGGTGTGTGCTCAGAGACAGGATGGATCCTTGTTCCGTGGCCTTACCCCCCCGCACCCCCAAGCACATTCTCTACAGGGGCGGATCCAGAAGTGATGTGGATGGGGGGGGGGAGGGGGGGCTGAAGTCCAAAGTTAGTATAGCTCCGCCCAGGTGAGCAGGCCCTGCCTCCAGCCCCACCCCCTACCAAGTGAGCAACAGTGTTAGGCCAGTTTATCCCCCACCCCAAAGCCATGGGAAACCCACCCCCCCCACCCCCCAAGCCACAGCTCCAACAGGGGAGGAGGACTCAGGTTCAGTGAACAAGTGGGGGAGAGATGTTGGGATGGTCACAGCACAGAATGAGGATATTTGGTTGACCTTTCTGCTGGCCAATTGGCATCACCAACCGATCTTATACCACAGTGACGTAAGAGAATCCCTGGCATAGGCTCCTTCTCTGCATATG
>QEPC01004922.1:9401800-9457156 GCA_003113815.1 Sphenodon punctatus
TTGAAAATACATTTCCAGCTGTATCATTTGTATATTCCATCCTGTTTAAAAGGTATTTGGCAGGAATGTATCACATACCTTCACTGTCATCTCTGCCAAACTACAGAACAATTTGATAAAGGGACCCAATTTTATAAGCAATTGTTGTCCCCGTGAAGACCATTATTCAGATAAATAGCAGCACATGCAGTGCCAGTCAGAGGCAGGCACCCTGCATGGCAGGGGGAGAGAGATTGTAGGAGGGAGGATGTGGAGCAAACCAAAAGACTGACAGACACATTCACTGGCCAATTACTGCATGCTTCCAGCTTTGCAAGACCAATTGGTAGTGGCTTCGAGGCAGGCATAGGGGGTGGCCCTGAGGTGGGCATAAGAGCATAAGGACATAACTGGGAGTTTGGGGATAGCATCCCAGCAATCAAGGGACATAGTTTACACATCCAGACTGGTCAATTATCATCACAATCACATCCTGCAGCACTGAGACAGAGGACACGAAGAATCTCTATTGACTCTTCCCTAAACAGATGCTTCTGACTTTCCAGTAACAAGTGGGGGAGAGATGTTGGGATGGTCACAGCACAGAATGAGGATATTTGGTTGACCTTTCTACTGGCCAATTGGCATCACCAACCGATCTTATACCACAGTGACGTAAGAGAATCCCTGGCATAGGCACCTTCTCTGCATATGCTGTGCAGGCATATAAAATTGGGACCCTTTATCAGAGTTTTCTGATATGTGGCAGAGTTGATAATGAAATGATAATGGAAGTGTTATATACAGCCCTGCCAAATTTCATGTACACTGGTTGGACTACAAAGATGTTAGTCAGCTATACATTTATATGTTAATTGCTTATACCACCATGACCCTTTATCCAATACTTCTGAAAGTTGGCAAAGATAGTAAACATGGGAAGGGGAGTAAACCTTCCAAGTGTCATCGACATTAGATATGAGGCAAAGAAGTTACAGCTAAGAATGTATATGAAGAATTTTGCAAAATAAAATAATTCAATTGCTTCTAAAATTGGATTCCTTTACTCAATCCTTGTGAAATTTGGTACACTTAATGCCTTCCATTGGAAGTATAAGCAGCCCAAATATCAGCCACATATAGTGAAAAACAACAGTTACAGTTGAAAATGTGTTTTCCATTGAAACCAATGAAAATGAAAGCCAAAACAAAATGGGGGGACTGAAGCCTCCTGAGCCCCCCCTGTGAATCCGCCCATGCTCTAACTGCCCATGCCACAACTCTTACCCGGTCCGCAGAGCTTGTACTAATTTTCAAAGCCACAGGAAAAGAAAAAGGGTCCCCAGCCTGAGGTTAGGTGGGAATAGAACTGAATTCATGTCCAGAAACTGAATTTCTCATGCAAACTTTTTCAAACCACCCAGGAATGTGAATTTGCACTTTTGACTGTGTGAAACAGTATCCTATTCAAATTCCAACAGGAATATTTCGCTGCAGCCTGATGTCCTTGAGCTTCAGTGCCATACCATGCCGAGAAGGCTCCTTTAGAGAAGCCCAGAGAGATGGCATTGAAATTGTGGGCAGGGGACAGCTCTGTTTTGTGTGAGGGAGCTGGAAACCGAATGTAAGCATCTTTGGGTGCCATGTCTCTGCTCTGCCTCACACCTGGGCATAAGAACATAAGTGCTATACTGGGCCAGACCAATAGTCCATCTAGCCCAGCATCCTGTCTCCGACAGTGGCCAATCACGGTGGCTTGGGAGAAGCACCCAACATGTCACAATAGGGGATCCATTCCCTGTTGTTTCCCCCCAGCTCCTGTCGTGTTCCCTGTTCCTGTCTGGCTAATAGCTGCTAATGGACCTATCTTCCAGAAATTTGTCCAAACCTCTTTTAAACTCAGCTATAGTACTGACCCACAGCCTCTGGCAGTAGATTCCACAACCCAATTATACGCTGAGGGAATTATTTGTTTCAAACTTGCCACCCATGAGTTTCATGAAGTGCCTCTAGTTCTAGTACTAGCTGAGAGGGTAAATAACTGCTCCTTGTTTACAAATTCCACCCCACTCATGATTTTATAGACCTCTATCATATCGCCTCTCAGTCGTCTCTCCTCCAAACTGAGCAGCCCCAACCTACCAAGCCTCTCCCCATACGGGAGCCCTTCCATGCCCTTGATCATTCTTGTTGCCCTTTTCTGTACCTTTTCTAGTTCAGCGATGTCTCTTTTGAGATGGGGCGACCAGAACGGCACACAATATTCGAGGTGCGGTCGCACTGTTGACTTGCAGCCCGGCTGGTGTGTCTAAAGGCCGGGCCACCAGATGTGTAGGCGGAGTAGGCACCGCCTGCTTCGCTCCAGCCTCACGTGAGGTGCTCCGGGACATCCCAGAGCACCGGCAGGGGAGTGGGCCACCCATACATGGGGTACCAGCCGGAGGTGGAGCTGCGGTCTGTTTACTTGGCAGACTGCTGCTGGAGCTCTGCTCCCGGCCAGGGGGTTCCCCCGGGCAATGCCATAGAGCTGGTCCGGGGGTGGCCAGCCCCGGGTTTATCCAAAGACTTCCCCCTTGTGTTGATTACCCCCCTTCCTCCCGATCTTACTAAACTGGGTACCCGGTTCAAACAATCTTATCCCACATTTTTCTTTTTAAAAAAAATATGCTAGATTCCCGGCCACACCAGTGCAGCCCTTGCCCGTAAATACAGGGAGAGTTATTGCACTGTTTGAAAACAAAGGCAGACCCATCGCAGCTAGGCTGCTCCCTTGGCCGTTTTTAACACGGGTGGGGGGTGGGTGTGCTGGCATGGTGGGTGGAGATGGGTGCCGCCTCCTGTTTTTTTCTGAGGACTCGGAGGGTGGAGATGGTTGGGTGAGGTGTGGAGGTGGGTGTTGCGCAGGAGCATGCACCCCCCCATCGCCCCCAGTGTTTGCACAGACAAACACCAAGCACACACTTATCCCCACCACCACCGGCTGTTTCCACGGGTCACCCCCACCAGTGGAACACCCTCCCGCACACCCGGTGGGGGGCATCCGTGTGAAAACTGCCCTTGTTTAGGGCACAGTTGGTCGGAATCCATCTGATCCACAGGTGGTAAAAGGTGTTAGATGGTTTTTACACAAGTAGAGATTGAAGTTCTCTATTTATCCTCTGGGCAGGGTTGGTGCCAACACCCGTCCCCACTGCAAGCACCTGCCTTTTCTCTCCTCTCCGCCACACCGGTGTATCTAATTCCTGAGAGTTTGCAGTCCTACCTCAGCACACCTTTCTATGCCTGTTCCGCCTGTGATCCAGGGGTAGGGAACCTATGCCCTGTGCAACTTGCCGTTAAATCAAAAGGGTCAACCTTTTTGTTTTTTAAAAAAAATATATATGCTAGTGGGTGGGGAGGAAACACCTCCTTCTGGCTGAGGTGACCAGCTGTGAACCCATGGGTTTTCCGTTCAACCCCCAAATCCAAACCAGATCGGAGCTGGTGAGCAGAGCTGGTCACACTGATCATAAGAGCCAAGTGGATAAGGTGTTGGACTTGGATCCGGGCGACCACAGTTCAGATCCCTGTCCATGAGGAAGTTTTCAGAGTGGGTGGGGGTGTTCCTCCCTCCTACCTGTCCCCTTCTCCCCCCCCCCCCTCTCTTAAAGCTTTCTGGTGGGGTTGCTGCCACTCCTGGGGGATGCAAGGAGCTTGCTGGGAACCAACACACATGTTGTAGAAATGATTATCCGTAATAACAATAACAATAATAGCAGTCTGGTTTTGGAGAGTATGACGATGAATATCCCAGCACAAATTATTCCTCACTCTGGCCCCATCCTGCTTTAGCTGGGCGTGGTGCTGTACATGCAAATGCAACATGACGCAGTCCTGAGCAGATCGCAGACTAGGTTAGGCAAACGAGAAGAGATGGCAGGAGCTTGCCAAGGCCTCAGCCTGGAATCTATTGCTTTCTCTTTCCTTGGGCATGTGAAAAAAGCTTGGGAGAAAATCCAGCTGATCGCTGAAAGGCTCTGTATGGATTCTTGCCCTTGCAAAGGAAGCCTTGGCCACTAATAAGACATGTTCCAACCCCCCCCCCCCCCAGCTTAGATAATGGGATACCTTGAGTAGGACCCATTATCATCATGCCTGGCTACTCTACAGTCAGCGGTGACCGATGCATCTGATGTATTTGTTGAGTCTGAGACCATTCTCCATAGCTAGGACACGGTTACCCTTTTGCAGTTGAATTTCTCAAGTTACTGGGACAGTTTGGAGGGATCTTGATGCCATTCCACAACTGCCGAAGAACGTTATGCATCTCGCAAAGGGGTGTGGCTTAGAGCAAATCGACATGCATGGAGCAGAACGTCTGAGTACGAAGATTGGCCAAGATGGTCAACATTGATATTTATTTTGGGGATTGATTTTGAGTTTTGTAGCTAGGGAAAGTCTTTCCTCTCAGACTTTCTCTAGGTTAGGGGTGTGGGACCTTCAGCCCAGGGGCTAAGTGTGGCCGGCAGCTAGTTCTTAATATGACCCTGGTCCAGTTCCTGGATCCAGTGCCTACCGCCAAACACTGAAATACGGAGTTCAGGGTAAGGAAGCAGAAGTAGGGCCATGGCCACAAGGATAGGGGGCAGAGCCATGACCTAGGCTCTCCTTTCTTGAGTTACACCCCCTAAGCACCCCTGCCCCCATCTTGTCAGCAGCCCCCGGAGCGTGTGCTAATTTTCAAAGTGGCCCCTGGGAGGGAAAAACTTCTCGCCAGTCTTAAGGCAGGCTACGTTCAGCGTGATGCAGGATGGGATTTAAAAATGGATTTAACTCGGTGCCGGTTTCAATTTAGTTTTATATTTATCGCACCGGCGACGTGCCTAGCACTGAACAGTCATGATTCAAGAGATGTCTCCTGCCCCCCAAGGGGCTTACGATGTAGAATTGGCAGGGGGAGGAGAACATCAGGGGAGACGTTTTGTGAAGCTGAGAAGTCGCGGGTGCACGTGCTTTACTTAGTCCAAAGGGAAGGCTGGGGAGGGTCTCGAAGGATGAGATGGTAGAAGAAGTATAAACCAGCAACGTGGGGCCCAGACCATTTAGGGCAGGAGGGGGAACCTTTTCTGTCCCGGGGGCCACGTTGAAAATTAGTACGAGCTCCGAGGGCCACATACAGGTTGGAGGTGCGGGTGCTTAACAGGTGTATTGGAGAAAAGGAGGACCCAGATCTGTCCCCTACCCTTGTGTGCGTGACCTCCTCTCTGCCCAATTTTTCAGTGCTTGGGGGGTAGAGGCTGGATCCAGGGGCCAGATAAAAACCTTTCTGAGGGCTTCTATTTGGCCCCTGGGCCTGCGGTTCCTCACCCCTGATTTAGGGCATTGTAGGTCAAAATCAGCACCTTGAATTGTGCCCAGAAAGCTATTGGTAGCCAGTGTAAAATAAGTCAGGATAGTGCCCCCTCTCCCCTCGCCCCTTTGACCTGGTTTCCCGGCCTTCCCGAGCTCGTCATGAAACAGCATTTTCTTCCCCTTCACTCAGAATCTAATGCCCCGTAACTAAGTGAAGCACGTGCACCTGCAGTTTCTCAACCGAATGGATGTACTCTTCTCTCTCCCGATGTTCACCTCTCCCTTGTCTGTCTTAGACTGTAAGCCCCTTGGGGAGGGACCTGCCTATAGCTGTTGATTGTAGAGTGCCAGGTACAGTGCTGGCACTATATACATAATAAATACAAATAATATAATTTTAATAATTCATAGTTTGGGAGCCTTTGATCCGCACATCCTGCTGGTATAAATCAAACCAGCCCAAAGGTAAGAAGCGTTATGCAGGTGCACCATTCTCTGGAAATTGGTTTGTGTCCTTTATCCATAGTACAGGTGAAGCGTACACTTCTATCCGCTGAACTGGTATGCTTGTAGCAGGGCATGTGGAAACCAGTACCATCGAGGTTTCCTGGCCAAGTCGAGAGTGTGCGCGCTCTTGCATTCTTGGAATCGGTTTAACAGCAGACGCGGACGTTGTCGGAGAGTTGTGCTGAGACCAATGCATAGTATGTTCATTGGTTAGTTATTTTCTTGCACTTTCTTAATCTGTCTGGAACATCCGCTCTGGCCGTGGCATTCATTACCCAGGGACTGGACAGGAGCGTGTGGGGGAATGAAACTTTAAGAACATGAGGGTAGAGAGCCTCCTAATCTCCAGGAAGTCCCAGCCCGTGGCAGGGGACAGAGCATTCTGACACACGAGCCAAGCCAGAGCCCCCGTCCTACCAGGAGGCTCTCGCTTAGCAAAGAAACGGGGGCAGCCGGACGCTGGGCCTTTCTCCTGTCCGCAAGAGGAAACGCCAAGACCTTGTTCCGTACCTAATATGTAGGGTAGAGGACTCCTCCTCCTCCCTCTAGGTCAGACTCTCTGACCCGCGTCTTCCTAGCCCTCCCTTTCATGCACCAGCTCAAAGGAGAAAAATAGCCCGGGTCAGGTCGGGCTGATCTTACCACAGCGCGATGTGGAGCAATGGCCCTGGGCTCCGCTAGTTTCCCTATCTTCAGGGCCCTGCAATGCTCCACGGCGGCTGTCATTCCCTCTCAGCAGGGCTCCAAACATGGCCATTTCTTGGGGCCTGTGGGAAGGTGCCCCCGAGGGAGTGGGGCTACCAAGGGCCCCTCATTTTATCTTCCCCTTGGGCCCTGCCAATTCTAAAGCCGGCCTTGCGGTCGAGGAAAGGATAACGAGGGGTAGTAAGAGCCAGAGGGTGCCCTCCCTCTAATTTTTTTTTTTTTCTCCTACCCCAGTCATGGTAGAGGTAGAATGGGTTTGCATTATAGATAACAAAATCCTTGTTCCTCCAGTAATGGTCTCCGTTGCTCCCCTGTAAAAATGATCCCCGGGCCTTCCTGGTGAAGGAAGGACTGTGCCTAAAGTAAAGGGCAGGGAATTGGGAGATATGGGTCTAGTTTCAGGTAGCCTGCGTGTATTTGGTGAATCGGCACCTCCACGCGGATGCTGTGAGGATTGGTCTGTTGCCATTTCTGAGAGTATGCAGGCTTCTAGGCTACAAAGAGCCCTTCCTCAGGCAAGTAAAAAGTCAGAAATAATCTAGGCTACAAAGAGCCCTTCCTCAGGCAAGTAAAAAGTCAGAAATAACGACTGTGCACCCCCCCATGTTGAGAGGGGGGTACAAGCATGGGAGCTGGGTAGAAATGGGGGTGGGGAGGAGGGGAATACCACGACCCGCAGTGAGAAGGGAGCATAGGGGGAGGGTAGAAATGTGGGGTAGAGGAGAGGATAAGAATACAGTGACCCCCCAGTGAGAAGGGGGTGGGAATATGATCCTGGGGGGAGGAGGACAGGAATACCATGACCCTCAGTGAGAAAGAGGGTGGGTAGATGTTTGTGGCACAACCCCTGGTGAAGGGGGGTATGAATGGGGGGCTGCAAGAGGTGGGTGGGCTATATTTGTTTATGCATTTTAGTTAGACTGTATTTAGAGCTTTTTTAAAAATTGTATTTGCTATTTTGTATTCTGGTTTTGTACGGGTGTGTGGGTTGGTGGAGAGAGTTTCTATAGGTAAATATTTTTGTTGCGTTAAATATTTATTAATATTTTTTCCCCATCCCATCCTATCTCTTAGGCTCAGTGTGGCTTACAGTTCTTTAATTTATAATGCTAACGTTAACAACTAACTAACTCAACTCTTAATCCTTGCAACAATCCTGTAAAGTAGGTTAGGCTGAGAGATCTGTGACTGGCCCAGGTCACCCAGTGAGTTCATGGCTAAGGTGAGACTTGAACTGGGGCCTCCCCCTACCTCTTGGTGGTTGTAAAGCCAGAGCCATTTCATTTCCAATGGGCAGGGTATAAATCCAACAGAGAATAGAAAAGAAAAGTAGATCCCAAATCAGTTGGGATCGTGACTGCTTTGACAGATTGAGGGCCTGACCTACAGTTTGGGAATCTGTGCCAAGTAGTGTATACATGCTTTTTAATCAGAGATTTTAAGGGATACTGGCACGTGTGCAAGCAGAACTTATAGAGAATGTATTCGATCTAATCCATGTTAATAATATAAGTTTATTGAAGCAGGGACCTTGCCTTCAGCTGTGCGTGCAAATTGCGGGTGCAACTGGAATGACATTGCAACCAATAATCTAGCTAGAAGGACGGTTGTGTATCTGTTCTCTGTCTCCCGAACTCCTATATCTGACACACAGTTTTATTTTGAAAAGTCAGGTTTTTTTCTTGTCTCTTTAGTACAGCCCTGGGTTTGTTCTTCGTTGGGGGGTTATTAAATGAGTCCTTTTATCTGAGGATCCCGGAAATAATCTTTTCAACCAGCCTGGAACCAGGCAGACTTAAAGTAAAAGAGCGTGCACTACACCTGGTAGACGGTTATAACGCCCTGGGTAAAAGACTCGGTGTGAATGGAATTTCTTTATCTTAAATACCGTGGGTCTGACCCAGATTGTTAGTGGCCCGATGCACCAGGGTAGACATACCTTGGACCTTTATATTTTGCTCTGGCCTTGAGGCGTGTGCGTGTGTGTGTCCCCGTTGGTGGGGGAAATATCTGTCATTCCCTTGTCGTGGACGGATCATTACCTCCTGCAGACCTCTCTCCTGGCGCATGTCTGCCCTTGGAAGGGCGTGGAACCAATTCGAATGGTTTGCCCCCTCCGAGACTGATGGAACCGGAGCGGTTCCAGGATGCTCTGGGGGGGTAATACCTTCTGATCTTGACGACCGTCTCATTGATGACCTCGTTGAGCTCTGGCACACCTTGCTGATGGAGTCCATTGATTGGACGGCTCCGAGGTGTCCGCTTCCCCAGCGGTAGCACGGTAGACCTCCCTGGTTTTCAGGGGCTGCGGTTGCTGAAGTGGGAGGGGCGGCGGTTGGCGCGACGGTGGCGTAATTTGCGTGCTGAAGCGGACAGATTGTGGCATAGAGCTAGTTTACAAGTCTATGCCGTGACTGTGCAGCCAACAAAGAAGTGGTCAGGAGGCTTGGCGGGCGGTGTCATCAATATGCTGATGACACCCAGCTTTATCTCTTTTTTTCATCCGACCCAGGCCCGGCAGTCTCAGTGCTTACCGGGTGCCTGGCGGCTGTGGGGGACTGGATGAGGGTAAATTGACCGAAGCTGAATCCTGACAAGGCGGCGGTGATGCTGGTGGGTAAGGTGGCGGGGGTGGCGACTCCCATCATTGATGGGGTTTGTCCTCTGCTGGTTCCCCAGGTGCGGAGTCTGGGGGGTGCTCCTCGATGCGCAACTCCGCCTGGATGCTCTGGTGGAGTCTGTGGCGAGGAGTTGCCTTTCGCCAGTTACATCTGGTGCGTTGGCTTCGGCTGTATGTCTCGGACTCTGACCTGGCCACTGTCATCCATGCTTTCATCACCTCTAGGCTTGACGACTGTAACGCGCTCTACCTGGGGCTACCCCTGGTGGCGGTTCGGAGACTGCAGCTGGTGCAGAATGCGGCGGCCCGTCTCCTGGTGGGATTGGGCCACCGGGAACATATTACACCAGTTATTTCGTCCCTGCGCTGGCTGCCTTGCTATGGTCTTCCAGGCCCGATTTCAAGGCATTGGTGCTTGCCTATAAAGCCCTAAACGGCCTTGGCCTGATCTACCTGCGGGATCGCCTCACCCCTCGGGTCCACGACCGGCCCCTGCGGTCATCGGGGGGTGCTCTTCCCGGTGGGCCACGATGGGGAGGGCCTTCTCGGTGGCTGCTCCACAGCTGTGGAACTCTGTCATTAGAGGCCCGCCTCTCTTTTTGACGCAATTGTAAAACCTGGCTGTTCCGCCTGGCCTTTGGTGGTGGTGGTGGGGGAGTGGGTTAGGGTGGTGAGGGATATTTGAATCCTCCCTTTTATGTGTTGTGTTTAACTTTTGATGTTTTATTTTGTTTTAATTGCAAGTCGCTCAAAGCTGCCTGTGGCAGGATGGGCAGGATAATCTGTTTTAAAAATAAATAAATAAATGCCATTGAAGTGACTCTTCAGGATTTGGATGAGCTGGATGAAAGCCAGGTAGTGCAGAGTGATTGTCGACCCCCTGTTATGTTTTCTTGTTCTCCTCTGAGCAGGATAAGCAGGAAAGAGGTTTAATGTTGGGGAGTCTGGATTTAGATGCTTGCGAGAGAGATACAAATCTAACCCAGAATGTGCAGCTTGAATCTTGGGCTAACAGCAGAAAATCCCAGCATATTGGAATGATTCTTACTGCATTTCAAAAGAGCCCGTTAAACCTATCCATGGTTTGAAAATCAATAACGTTTATTCCTGCTATGCGACTTCTGTATTCTTTGGATATCGTTATGTAGAACTGGGTGGGGTCTACATAACGATATCCAAAGAATATAGAAGTCGCGTAGCAGGAATAAACATTATTGACACCCACCCCCCCCCCCGGACTTTGAAAATTAGTACAGGCTCTGTGGAGTTTGGGGGGGGGGGAAGACTGGATGGGTGTGCCCCAGATAGGGGGAAAGAAGAGCAGGGGCCAGATCATGGAACTGTGCCATAGATCTAACACCCAACCCCCCAAATATCCGTCCTTGAATGCCTGCCGTCCTCTCTTCTCACTTACCTCGGGCTCCCTCTTTTGGTGCTTTAAAGGTAGGGCTGGATCCCCAGGTCAGATGCCAGTGTGGCGTAGTGGATAAGATGCCGGACCTGGGAAACCAGGGTTCGAATCCCACTCGAGCCATGAACTCACTGGGTGGCCTTGGGGTAAGTCGCAACCTCTCAGCCTCAGTTCCCCATCTGTGAAATGGGAATGTGTGTGTCTGTCCCTGTGTTCCCCCCACACCCATGTCCATCTTGGATTGTAATCCCACTGGGCAGGGCCCTGTCTCTGACAATCTGTGACTGTAAAGCGCTGTGTGTGTCTAGTAGCGCTATAGAAATTATTATTAGTAGTAGTAGATGATGCAGGAATTGGAAAGGAGCAAAATAAAAGGGACTAAAGCTACAGCTTCCATGCCCCATAGACGGATCATTAGGCTTCTCCTTGGACTCTCATCCTTCGTGCCCCCCCCCCCCCTCGGGTGCCGTGCTTTAGCTCGGGGACAGTCGCCTATCGGCTGCTTTTGATACCGTTGACCACGAGACGTTGGTGACTCATCTGTGGGACCGGGCTGGGGTGGGCGGGATTGTTCTTGAATAGTTCCGCTCATTTCTGGCCGGAAGACCTCGCCATGTGGTCCTGGGGGACTCTCCTTCGTCTCTCCGGGACCTCCCGTGTGGGGTCCCGCAGGCTTCTATCCTGTCTCCTCTCCCGTTCAGATCTATGCAGCCTTTGGGCGAGGTCGTGAGAGGATTTGGAGTGTGATGTCAGCAATATGCTGATTTATTTATTTATTTTATAATTTATTTATAAACTTTTACCCCGCCCCTCCTGCCACGCAGCTCGGGGCGGCTTCCAACAATTTTTAAAAATACAATAAAAACAATTTAAAATAACCATAAATATTATAAAAATAATTAATGTACAGGGCAGACAAACACTCTAAAAACCAAAAATAGGTGGGGGAACTAAAACCCCACCCTACTCACCCTCCCTCCCAAAGGCCTGGGCGAACAGCCAGGTCTTACAGTTTCGCCGGAATATTAGCAGGCTAGGGGCCAGGCGAGCTTCCTCCGGAAGGGAGTTCCACAGCCGCGGTCCCACTACCGAGAATGCCCTCTCCATCGTGGCCCCCCGCTTAACACGGGGGACCTCCAGGAAGGCACCCCCGGCAGACCGCAGGAGCCGTTCCGGGGCGCGAAGGGCGAGGCGGTCCCTAAGGTAAGAGGGGCCAAGGCCGTATAGGGCTTTATAGATCATTACTAGGACCTTGAACTTGGCCCGGCACACTATCGGCAGCCAGTGCAGCGCTCGGAGCACCGGTGTAATGTGCTCCCGGCGACCCGTCCCCGTAAGAAGACGGGCCGCCGCATTCTGCACCAGCTGCAGCCTCCGGGCCAAGAACAAGGGAAGCCCCACGTAGAGCGCGTTACAGTAGTCGAGCCGCGAGGTGACGAAGGCATGGATGAGGGAGGCCAGGTCCGGGCCAGAGACATACGGACGCAGCCTACGTACCAGATAAAGCTGGCGGAAGGCAGCCTTAGCGACTGCCTCCACCTGCCGCTCCAGCCGCAGGTCTGCGTCCAATATGACCCCCAGACTCCGGACCTGCTGAGCTACAGGGGGGCAAACCCCCCCAACCAGGGGGGCCACCACCCCCTTCGCCCTCCCCACCACCATCACCTCCGTCTTATCTGGGTTGAGCTTCAGTCTGCTCCGCCGCATCCAATCCGCCACGGCCTCCAAACATTGGGATAGCACCGAGACAGCAGGGTCTGGGTCAGTAGAAAACGAGAGGTACAGCTGAGTATCATCAGCATACTGGTGACATCGCACCCCGAACCCTCTCACGACCTCCCCCAAGGGCTGCATATAGATGTTAAATAATAATGGAGACAAGATCGATCCCTGCGGAACGCCACACGGTAAGGCGCGGGGGCTCGATGTTTCCTCCCCCAGCACCACCCGCTGGCTCCTCCCCGAGAGGAATGAGCGGAACCATTCAAGAACAGTCCCGTCCAGACCCCCCAGGTCACGCAGCCGTCTCAACAGCAGCCCATGGTCCACGGTGTCAAAAGCGGCCGAGAGATCTAGCAGGATGAGAAATGTCGAACATCCTGCGTCCATCTCCCGGCGGAGGTCGTCCACCAAGGCCACCAACGCCGTCTCGGTGCCATAGCCGGGGCGGAACCCAGATTGAAAAGGGTCGAGGAACCCGATGCTATCCAGATGAACCTGGAGCTGAAGCGCCACTGCCCGCTCAATAACCTTCCCTAGAAAGGGAAGGTTAGAGACAGGTCGGTAGCTGGCGAGCGCATCCACGTCCAAAGATGGTTTTTTCAACAGGGGGCGCACCACAGCCTCCTTGAGGCAGGGCGGCAGCCTCCCCTGTCGAAAGGACGCGTTCACTACCCTTGCCAGCACCGTCCCCAATGACACCCAGCTCTGCCTCCCCTTTTCAGCAGACTCGGGCCCGGCAGTCTTGTTGCTTACTCGATGTCTGGCGGCTGTGGGGGACTGCATGAGGGTGAGCCGCCTGACGCGGAATCCTGACAAGGCGGAGGGGATGCTGTTGGGAAGAGCCAAGGGAATGGAGGCCCCTAACACTGATGGGGTGCGCCCTGCCTTGGTCCCTCAGTTTCACAGTCTGGGTGTGCTCCTCTACTCGCGGCTCTGCATGGAAGTCCCGGTGCCGGCTGTGGCGAGGAGCACATTTTGTATCTGGTACGACAGTTATGGCCATATATCTCCGACTGTGACCTTGCCACCATTGTCCGCGCCTTCATCACCTCGAGGCTTGACTATTATAACGCGCTCTATGTGGGGCTACCCTGGGTGATGGTTCGGAGGCTGCAGCTGGTGCAGAATGTGGCGGCCCATCTCCTTATGGGGACAGGCCGCTGGGAGCACATCACTCTGGTGCCCTGTTTGCTGCACTGGCTGCTTATAGTCTTCTGGGCCCGATTCAAGGTGTTGGTGCTTACGTATGAAGCCCTACACGGCCTGGGTCCCACCTACCTACGAGGCTGCCCCCCCCCCAGGTTCTGGAGCAGCCTCCGCGGTCAGCCGGGAGCGCTCTTTTTGGAGGTCTCTCATGTTTGGCAGGGGCCCACGTTGGAGGTGTTTTCAGTCCCCGCACCTCGTTTGTGGAACTCCCTCCTGACAGAGGTCCGCCGGGCCCTGGAGCTCCCCTCCTTCACGCATCCATGTACAACCCGGTGGTTCTGCCGGGCTTTTGGTGGGGGAGATGGGTAGTGGGAGGTTTGGGGTTAGATTGGGGAGGGGGGTTGTTTATGACTCGTATGAAGTCCTTTGTTTTAATTGTATTTGTTTTATATTTTATATTGAACGCTGCCCCGGGCTGCCTAGGAAGGAGCGGGCGGGATATTAAATTTTAAAATAAATCAATCAATAAACTAAGCTAAGCATGTGCTCCTCTAGCTTCTCAGGGGGAGAACGGGATAATGAAGCTATGTTCCTCTCCCCTTTGTCTCTCCTCCCTCCTGGATAGCAATCCCTTCAGGCAGGAATCCACCGCGAATCATGACTGTTTAACAATCATATGTTGTTTATGATGGTTCTGTCCGGTCCGTGCTAATCAATGACCGAATCAACCTTGTCTTTATAATGGACCATTACAGGGATAACCCGGCCTAGGAAGACCCCAAAATGTTACTTGTTTGTTTTGGGGGACTTCTCCCTTTGATTGTGTTCCAACAATAATAATAATAGACAAATTTTTTTTTATCTTAAACTAAAATTATGTGGGGGAGAAAGCTGTCCACTTGTATTTTAGCATTTTTAGTTTTTAAAAAAGGAGGTTTGATGGTGAAACAACCTGTTAAAATGAGGTTATGTAGGCAGAGAAGGGCAGTGGGGCTAGGCACTAAGTGACTCTTCCCGGCGTGGATGCCGTGAGGCTGAACTTCAGCTGTTCGCCGACTGCATGCTGGCTTTGTCCCAATACTGCAGACAGCAGGGATGTTGTCTTACTGGGGCTAGTTCATGTCCCTTTTCCCCCAAGAGCGAGGCCACGCCGCCAGACTTTGCCGTGACAGGTTTACAACCCTTTGCTGTCCTGGAGTGCTTTTCACCCTAAGGCCTGACTGTGTGCTTGGGGAACGGGAATCAGTTGGCACTCCTGAAGTGGAAGCGAGGAGGTATTGTGAGCCACAGTTTGTAAGGGTGGAGGAGGAAGAAATGGGCCAAAGTCCTGCACAGGTTTCTGTGGGCTGAGCATTAGCTGTTTTGCTTGAGGGTTTTCCTATGGGTTATCTGGTTATTCCTGTAATGGTCCATTATGGAGAAAAGGCTGATTCTGTCATTGGCCCGGGCAGTGGTGGGTGGAGGGGGGATGGGTGTGCTGCCACGGCGGGTGGAGGTGGGTGTATGCTTATTCCCATGGGTGCACACCCATGGAGCCTCTTCTGGTTTGCCGGATGGCTCGGTGGTTGGGTGATGGGCAGAGGTGGGTGTTGCACGGGAGAGCATCCCCCCCCCCCGTGCCGTTTGCACAGACAAACACCCACCGCCACGGCATTTACACGGATGGCTCCCAACCGCACACCTGCACGCACACCCAGCCGGGAGGGGAGGGTCCGTGTAAAAACAGCCACTGATTAGTATGTCCGCCGGACAGAACCATCAAAAGCCCAAGTCTTGGTAACGATCCTTCTTAATGGTACTTTCCACCTATAAGTGTCCTGATGCCTGTCCCCTCCCTGTGTTCCTAGCCCCTTACATTTGCTATTCCTTCTTGATGTTGCAATGAGGACGGCTCCAGACTAGATTTGAAATGGGCACCTAATTTGGCTATCGGTGGGTAGTACCCACACTTTTGAGTACTGTGTGTCAGGTATTCAATGGGCTACCTGAATACTGATTGGGTATCTGGATATCTGAAAAATAGATCATTACTGGTACTGACTCTGACGTCTTTAAAATTTTTTTTTTTTCCTGGTTACTGATCGGTAAATTGGACCGGAAAGCTGAAAAATTGGAACTGGAATTCGCCATTCCAGGACATCGGGAACCTGAATCGGGTTGAAATTGGGTACCAGCTCGTACTTTCAAGTTGATTTGGGTGCCAGAAATTGGATGGGTTTTTCAGGTACTCATTTTAGGTCTCCTCCAAAGTCACTGAGAGAATGAGGCGAGCCCCGCCTTCCCATTGAAGTGTAAGTTTCCAAGCAGACTGTGGTTGATCCTTTGCGTAGCGTAGGGCTGAAAGCAATTTTTTGGTGTTTCTTTTTGCCCAGTTCTGACTCCGCTTTAGTTCGGTTTGTTTGAAACCTGGATCAATAAATAAATAATGGCCTTTTGCATATGTACAGAATCTTAGCTGCCATTTTGTGTCTGGCATCAGGCCAGAATTCTGAACGAAAAATTATTTCGGGAAGCCATTCCAATTTCACAGGAAAGTTCTGCAAAATCAAAATGGCATATCCGAACCAGCCCTAACATAGCAATGCACCTGGAGACGAAGGGAGTAGAGCTCTGTCTGCATCCTACCAATAGCAATGAAATGAAATCGAAGTAACCGCTACTCCACTCTGGTAGCATTCAGACTAATCGTGTAAAGTGAAGTAGTATTGTAGCTATTTTTGATGGGGCCCTAGAGATGGTCATGTTTGGGGCCCTGCTGGGAGAGAGTAGGGCCCCTGCATCCTGCCTTGGTGAAATTGGGGGCCAGTGTGGGACCCCAGAGGAGCTAGGCCCAGGGCGGTTGCCCCAGGTTACCCTGTGGTAAGGCTGGCCCAAGGTCACACCATCTGCAGATGGTGGTGTGACCGTTACTGATATTTGATAGACTTTGCTTGGCTCCACTGCTGTTGTGTGGATTATATGTAAGTCTCAAGATAGGGTCACCCAGGCAAAAGCTTGGGATCCGCTGCTTTAAGCGGTTGAACCCTCGAGTAGCGGAGGGCATGGAGGTGCAGAGAGACAACTGGACAGAGGTCTTCCAAGTGTCCGACTAGAATTCTAACCACGGGGCCAATCTTCATCTCTGCGCGCTCTATAAAATTGCATAAGAAAAACGTGGAAAACTCTCATCGAATCTTAATGATGAACCCTCCTACTCCCCTCCAGGGAGTCTGTGGAGAGTTTTCCTCTCGCTCTGTTCCCGTAATTAGTTGCGTAGTTCACTATAGCAGGCCTGTAGATGTATGCAATTGCTCCGAGTTAGCATTGGGACAAAACCAGTGGTTTCTGTGTTTCACCCCCAACTTCTGTTAATGCTTCTCTCTTGTACTCCTCATTGGACTAAAAATGACAAACTCTGCAGTGCGTGATGAGGATAGGCCCGTTAAAGGCGATTAGCCAAGTAGGTTGGGGGATGTAGCTGCTGACTTCCGAGTGAATGGCAGCGAATGGATCATTCCATTATGACCTGTTGGGTACTTCTCCAAATGTGACCGATATTGGCCGCTGTTGGAGACAGGATGCTGCGGTGGATGGACCATTGGTCTGACCCAGTATGGCACTTCTTAATGGTGTTATGCTAGTCTAGTGCTCTGTCTTGGTGGTAAGCATCCTTGCAAGAAAGGCCTTTCTTTGAAGATCAGTGCAAGACATTACCTTTATCTCTTCTCTCCCCTCCCCTTCCATGAAAGCTGCGTATAGCTGTTCCAAATGGATGGCCCACTCCTTGTGTGATGCTTCATTTATACCTTTTCATTCCTATGCTTGTCTCGTCGCCATCGCAACAAGCTTGTTCAGGGACACAACAGACTAAATTTCCAGCTGGTGGAAAGTGGTCAAGCTCTTCTGTGTTTTTTTTAAACCAGCGGAGGATGTGGCTGCCAAGGTGTTCTCGGTGGTGTCCGTGCTCTAAGGCTGATCTAACTGAATTTTGAAATTTGGGGTTGTTGGGTGGGGGTGGTTTAATAGCTGTTGCTAAGGGCTTGTGGCAGCTTTTAGGCTTGGGCAGAGATTCTAAGAATTGCCTATTGACAAGCATGCCCGGCACCGCGTACGGAGCTGCTGTCACAAGTAGGACATTTCTAACCGAACAGTCACACCAGAAAGACAGCTGGTCTCGTGAACGGTGGGGAGGATGTTCTGCTGCAGAAGGGAATCTTGTGGCTGTTTTAAAAATAACTAAGAGAATACGTTAAACTGTGGTCTTTTGGGGAGACAGGCTTATAGTGCGGTACAGCACCGGGGATCAGGTTGTGGGGCTGGAACAAGCATCTTAAGAAGGGTGCCAAGTTGAGGAGGGAACCTGTTGGACTGATTGCTGTTCCCTCTCTTGGAGAATTCGTGTTACTTAGTTTGCTTAAGAACGGAGAAGGGAATTGTGCTTGAATTCAGCCTATTGTCAGTATGCCTTTGAATAAAAATCCTAGGGCATCTCCTTGGGGTGAAAGGAAGACCTTGGGTGGGGAATACTAGTCAGTTGCATCCAACTGATCGAGTAGGTCAGTGGCAGTCATCACAAGCGAGTCCCTGGCAGATCACTGGTGGGGAGGGGAACAAGTCCTGCAGTGATGGCCCCTGCGGAGGAGAGCGGGATTGGTGCCCCTAGGAAGCCTCTCCCAGGAGGAGAGGGGCTAGGAGAGCTCCTCCAGTGCAGCAGGAAAAGCTCTCTAAAGAGGAGCGCTCCTCTCCACGTCCGAGACTGGTTATTGAGGTGGCTTAGATCTGCGGACCGGTAGTGAGGGGTCCAGGCCTGGAGTGCTGGAACCACTGAGGGAAGAGGGGTCCTGGAAAATGGCCTGATAGGAACATTGTGGAAGAAAGTGTTTGTCGAACGCAGGGGTAAGGAGCCTCTGGCCTGTAGGCCAAATCTGGCTCATGGTGGTTGGTTGGCTGGTTTGGCCTCTTTCCAGTTCTTGGATCTGGATCCATTGATCCAGTCCCTTCTGCCCAGCACTGAAGGAATGAGCTTGCAGGAAGGGAGGAGAGATGAGGGCATGCACGCAGGGACAGGGGATGGATCCATGGCACAGATTCATGATCTGGATCGTCGTCCTCCCGAGGCGGGTGCCGATCATGCTAGGGGTTGTATGAGAGTCTATGCCTGTAGCAGGGGCATGAAGAGTGACGTGCGAGGTCCATAGCAGGATTTCACGTGTTCAGCTAGGACACGTTGTGTGGTGCCCTGCCTGCAGTAATCCTGGGTTCTTCCTGACTGGGACGGTCGGTGCTAGTAGAGGCCTCGACAGCAGCCCTAGCTGGGAACGGACTGGGGCTCTTGTGGACGGGCTGGAAGATTATTGTTGACCCCCCGCACCCGGCAGTAGCTCCCTCCTGGCTTATCTCCAGCAGCACCGGCTACCTAGGTGTGCCATGGGATTGTAGTAGGGTGAGCTGGCCCTCTGGGGATTGGAGCAGCTGCAGTATTATTTATTTATATAGCTCCAGCAATGTACCTGGCAAATTGTATGGTCCGTAGCTCCAGAGGGTTGCCTTTCCCTTAGTTGGCTAACTAGGAACTTCTGGGTTGCAAGCTGGGTCAGAGAACCACAGCCTGTGTGGTGCTCAGATGGGAAATGAACTGCAGAGAGCTGGCATAGTCTAGTGGATAGGTGTTGGACTTAGACCTGAGAGACCAGGGTTCAAGTCTTCCTCCATCCATTTCCTGTGGTAGTTTGTTTCTAAATGCAGCTAACAGTAGAAATTCAGTGGTGCTGCAACTTTAGAGATTAGTCAAGTTGTCATAAATAAAAGCAAGGAACATTTTGAACTAGCTGATGGTGCACCAGCACTGTGGGATGGAATCGCTGGAATATGTTTTCAGGTCATGGGGGGACCCCCAACAACTGCCAAAGAAGAGGAGTGCCTCCAGCCCCCAGAAGCGGAGACCCCCGCTTACAGTTGGGTGTGGTGTGTGCTGTGGGGGTGGGAAGGGAGGTAAGAAATGAGCTGTCCAAATCTGATGGAATGGCATGCTGGGAAACCTATTTGCATTTTAAAAAAAAAAATCTGCATAATTGGCAGGGTTTATTTAGCTTGCATAATTCTGCTTGCAGAATCTGGATTTTTGTGATCATGAAATTGAAGGGGGGTGGGGGTTGCAGCATGCACAAATCCCTATCTTTACAAACCCACTGAGGCGTATCTCCGTTCCAGTGTCTTGGCGCTCTCTTCCAGTGTGTTTGCTGTGCTTGACGAATGCCTGCAGCCGAGCTGCTGATGCGATGGCAGTCGGTGGCATCTCCCTTACGTAGGCCTGTCCGCAGGCATTTCAACAATGCCCAAGTATTAGAGGGCAGACATTTTGTGAAGGCCTTTTGGAAGGTCTCTTCTGACAGGCTGCAAAAGCATGAAGTGCAACTTCCCTTTTGGCCTCCAGAAGTGGGGAAACCGTCGACTCGGTAACTGGCAGAAGCCTTGGGATGCCAGGAGCAGGCCAAGTTTGGAGAGAGCAGTTGGGAGAGCAAGCGGGGAAGAGGGAGGCTGCTGTCAGCAATTAGCTGCTACAGAAGATGCTCTTTCAAGGAATCGTGGAGGAAAGCAGCCACGGATGCCAAATGCATGCGGTTCTGCTTGGCACCGACAGAGAACTGATCGGTTGAGGGAGTCCCTGCAGCCACCACACCAGAATCGGCCAAATAGGCAAAGCAGACCAGATCCTAGAGATCTCTGGGATCATCGACTCCAATCCCTTGCACCCAAGCAGGATTAAGCGGGTCTACACCAGGGCTGGGGATTTCGTTGCCCATGGACCAGCGACTTTTGTTCTGGCCTGAGCAGTGATCCATGGGGGGAGAGGGGGAAATAGTGCAGCGTATTCCAGGGCCACAGGGTGGGCACATAGGGGCCGAGGTCATCGGGTCGGGAAAGAAGGGCATGTTGGAGACACTGGCAGGGAGGCCTGAGTTCGATGAGCTAGAGGCAAAGCCTAACTGAGCAGGAGAGGAGGCCCAGCCTGTGCTCTGTCCGTGAGTTTTGCCTGGCCAACCCACACAGCATTCTAGCGCCTTGTCAAGCCTTGTGTTCTGGTGCCCTCCTTCCACCTCCCTGGTGTCCCACCCAGTGACCCTGCCTGCCCGGCTGCTCCTACCCTGTCTCCGCCCTGTACAGATTCCCCCAACAAAGGCGATTCCAGTGCTTTCACACATTAGCGGGGGAGGCAGGGAAGCGGCAGTCGCAGCTCTATTCTGAGGGGAATTCGTGGATGTGGAGATGCGCTATTCTGCTTTTATCCCACAAGAACACCCGGCATCTTGAGGGACCTGGTCATGTGCGACTGTTCTCGCGGCGGAATGGCACATTCCTACAGGAGAATAGGGCCATGATTGCTTTCGCAGACGTTTCCCTCCTGTGGAAGTGGCCTGAGTTTCATTGCCCCAGCATGCTGGCAGCTAGGAAGCGTTTCCTAACTCTGTCATTGAAGCCCATTCCTCTCTTTTTCCAGTTCAATGAGAACAATGGTTCTTCCTTCTTCTCCAAGGCAGTCTTTTACCTACACAGTTTGAAAACTGTTCGCACGCCCTCCCCACTGCTGCTAGCGTAGTGTGTGATTGCCTGTAAGAGATGGTGATCTCTTCTGACAACTTTGTCTCCCATCTTTTCCCTCTAGGCAGAATGTTGTGTGGGCAGAGATTTTGTAGGCACATCTGTTTCCCTAGAAAGAGCTGACCAGGAACTAGTTTTGAGGTTCAAGGTTCCTCTGGAAAAGGTTAATAGGAAACTGGTAACCTGCTGAAGCAGCAACTGCAGATGGATCTAGCCACAATTAGGCTAGAATGGGGATGGATGGAATAGATACACAAGAGGGATAATTGTAATTGGTTAATTTTGGGGATCCTTTCTGCAGAAGACATCTTTCTTCCTCTTGAAACTTGGGTTTGTATTCTCAGCCTGGCCGGCTGGGTCCAGAACAGCTCTCTAAAGTCTTACAAGTTCTTAAGTTTTTTTCCCCTGCGCAATCATGCTTTCTTTTAACTTTTGTAACTCTATACTTGGTTCAGATTGTTACACTCCTATTTTGTATCAATTTCATACTTTTGTTGTATTCGTTTGCTCAATCGTAGCGATTCCTTTTTAACTTTTTAGCAAAGATTTTTAAATGTTGTATCTTGAGATTGACTTGGTTTTGGGGAGTGGGAGAAAACGCATCGTGCCTAGAATCTACCCTGATCCATACCGTTATCAAGCCAAACAACATACCCGGCTCTTTCACCCTTGCCAAACCCTTGATCCTCTTGCTCTTCTCTGAAAACCCTATACCGTTAGTCTGCATTTTTCTTAAAGTAGCATCCAAAACAGGACATGGTGCTTCAGCGGAGGCCTCCCCAGTGCTGAACAGAGTTACTTCCCATGTCTTCAAAACAATTCCTTTACTAACGCAGCCCAAAATGGCATTTGCCTTCGTTGTAAGACTATTCCGTTGGATTTCTGATGCATCCAGTTCCCTCTCTGTGGGGTCGTGGTCTCTTGGATTGGCAGCTTTTGGAATGGCATCCCTCTTCCCAAATCCTCTCTGACAATAGAGGATCAAACTGCTAACTTGAAACAAAAATGCCTACAGCAAGTCCAAGCCCATGTAAAGTCCTCGCCAGTAGAACTTTGGGCTAAAATTTGGGGAGGGAGGGTTTACTGATCACTATTACACCCACGCTTCCCACCCGTGAAGAGCTGAACGAGCGTACATTTTACCATGTTCCCAGCACAGTGATAGTTGGAGAAGGAAGCTGTAGGATGCACTCTCTTTCCCTTGAGTGTGGACCAGGTCGTGGTCACCAACTCTTCAAAACCGGGTGTTGAGAGCACTCTCTGTTTTGCCCCCTGAACATGTTTGCTAATCTGAGCGTGTGCAACTTGGCTGTCCCCATGCTTCTAGCTCGTGACGAGAGATAAGGAAGGGCATTTTGTTGGTATCATTCCAGTCTCTTTTATTTGCTAGAACTGCCTGTGTCCCCTTGTTCTCGTGTGACGTCCATGTGGGCTGCATAGGTTTCTTCCATGGTCAGCTGTGGCTCAGGCAAACCTCTTAGGAATTGTGGGTAAGGGTATAACTGAGACAACCCCTTACATTGATGTAAACCTTGGGTGGGGAACCTCTGGCCAAATCTGGTCCACAGCTGTGTTTTTGTTTTAAATAAAAAATTGGCCCCCCCTTTCCAATTCCTGCATCTAGCCCATGGATCAAGCCGCTCCACGCAAACACAGAACGAGGGTGTTTGGGGGAAGGGAGTGGAGATAAGAGCAGGTTACTCAAGGATAGGTGATGGATCCATAATCTGGACCATCCAAGAACCCCAGTTCCTATTGGATCCATGGAGCTTGTAGTCATTTCCAAAGTGGGGAACAAGGTTTCTCCCTCCTGGTATTAAACCCATCAAGATCTCGCCTTATCAATGGGCTGAGTGCGCTGACCCACAGCTCTGTCTACCATGAATGGCCCGGAGAGGTGGGTACAAGGCAAAGCAATCCTGAACTCTCCAAGGGGGCAGACACTAGCATACGACAGCTTCTTAAATAGCTTTGCAACTACCGTGGTGGTTTGGGCCCAGGGCTAATTTTAAACTTTGATTAGAGATACAAATAGCTAAAAGTCTTTGGAGAGGCTTAACTGCTCCCCCATTGTCTGTTCCTAGGGCCTGGGGCGTAGGTTAATTGTCATTATATTTAGATTTTTTTTCAGTGGATCTGGCTCTCTTATTTTCTCTGGCTTTCCTGGAGTGGTAACAAGGCATATAAAGACAGAAGCAATTCTTGCCTGATCCCCTAGGTCGGTGGTTCCCAAACGTTTTGACCTCATTTTGAGACGTAAATCGAACCCCACAGTCCAGCAGCAACAAAGCCATGAAAAGTAGATCGGCGTGCAACCCCATCTGTACATGGCGACCCTACGTAGGACCGTAAGAAGTGCCACGCTGGGTCCGACCCATGGTCCATCTGGTTCAGTATCCTGTCTCTGGCGGTGGCCAGCTTTGGGTTCTGGAGGGAAGCGCTCAGACAAGTTACAATGAGGTGATCCGTTCTCTGCTATTCACGACCAGTTCCTGAAAGTAGATCTTCTTCCTAGACCGTTTTGACTAATAGCCATTTTATGGACCTATATGGATGTGGATGTTTGGGCCCAGTTTTTATTTGACCCCTTTCCATTCCTGGATCTACCCCCGTGGATCTGGTTCCTACCCTCAAGCACAGACAGTCTGCTCAGGGGAAGGGAGCATGCCTACAAGGATAGGGGATGATTCTGTGGCACAGAGCCATGATCTGAGCCCGCTTCTTCCTGAACATGCACCTGGCCCCAATCGCTATGTGGCCCTTGGAGCTTGTACTAATTTCAAAGCAGCTCCTGAGAAGGAAAAGGTTCCCCATCTCTCCTCTAAGACCGTATCCAAGTCCTGTTTTTTTAAACCACTCCTTCTATTTCCCTTCACAGCATCCTGTGGCAGTGAGTTCCACAGGGGAACATTAGCTCCCCCCAGGTGATTCTGGCCTCTTTTCCCCATTTGGCTCAGGAATTTCATTTTCTGAGAATTGGGTGTAATTGAAGTAAGCTAGGACCGTTAAGGCGGTATAGGGCCCAGGAGAGCTGCGCTTTAACTGGAGGCCAAAGCAGTCTTATTCCCTGGACCCTGATAGCATGTTGCAAATTGTCCGCAAGGGGGGAAAAATCATATTCTGAACAATATTTAGCTGTCCAATTAACTACCACCAAAAAACTGCTTGAGGCAGCGAGCTGGGCATTTGTGACCTGGAAGAGTTTACTCACCTAATTGGAAGCTCTGGGGCTTTGTGTATTTCCAAGAGGTGTGCGTTACCGTACCCCTTTATTTACCTATCAATTCAGGCGTAAGACGTGTCCCTGTCGCTATAGGAAGCAATCCCTAAGGCCTGCCAGTGCTTTCCCAAAGCTTGTACGCTCTTAACCCAACAGAAGTTTGTATTGCTTAATGCAGCGGGGGCCTAAGAACTGGAAACTGGGAGCTGATCTTGAATGAGTCTCATTGCACAGACTTATCATTCCTGACTTCCACGTGGTTAGTAAGGGCATGATGTAAAGGATTTAAGTTTTCTATCCTAGTTGTAAGTGTAAATGGCAGGAGAAACACTTTTTTCCCTATGCTGAGGGAGAGTGGTTTTTTTATTGATCTAATTTCAGTGTTACTTTGTAAATGCATTATAATGCATACTATTATAATTTATTGCTACATTATAGCCAGTTCTCTGGGCGTTCTCATTTACCATTTTACCATTCTTCTGCCATCTTGGTAGTTTAAGGGGCTGCGTTTTAAAACTAGGGAATGTGCAGGCAAGCAGCGTCTTGCAGGCAGCGAGGTTTGCAAGCAAATCAAGTCTAATTAAACATTCCTGACCATCGCAACTCACCCAGTTTCGTTTGCATCCTCTTTTACAAGCTTTGGGAAGCGGCAGGCAACTCTTTTTGGTGTTGCTATTTCTGCAACAGCCGCTGCGGGCTGGGGGGGAGAGGTTGCATGCAGCGTGCTTGCAAGAAGAGCAATTAATTCTGATTACTGTCTGCCTTGGAAGATCGGTTTAAGGGCGTGTTTTCAAGCCCTCATTAAGAGGGCTAAGCTGGGAAAGGAGACTTTAGCAACGATCCGTTGTACCATCTAGCGGCGGTGGGTTGGAGATGCACATGAGGAAGCAGATTTCGAAAGTGTGTGCAATTAAACCTGCGGGTGCATTTAAGACTCGAGTTTTCAATAAGTTCGCCTCCCAAGCAGTATTCATGTGTAAACAAGAGAAGCAAATCCATTGTTCCTTTTAACAAGCAAAAATAATGAGCCCAATTTATAGCGCGAGTTAAATTGCTCATGTAGTAAAGAGCTACAGCTTTATCTAGTGGTGCGCGTAGTAATAGATCTATTTACAAATAGAAAATGCGGTGTATAAGGGTTGTAGTAAGTAGCAAAAACATAGGTCTGTTCTTTTTTTGCAACGTAAATGCTGCACAAGAATGAGGGTTCCAAAAATTGCACCACATTGGGGCTGAAGCCCCAGGGATGCGTCAGTGTTGTGTCGGTGTTAGCAGCACTGTCCTCGCTACACGCTCATTGAACAGTAGCGCAACCCCAAGACAAGGATGGTTGTTGAAACAAGCGGACAGGAATGCAGGGAGGGACCCGGGGAGGCTTGTACAGTTAGTGTGAGTTTCTGTAGCGAACCTTGTCAGCCCGCTCAGCTCATTCTCGGGGATGAGGCTCGGGCAAAGGGCACCGGCTCACCCTGCCGTTTATTTTGTCCGCGGGTCCTGTTTTAACGCGCTCTGGCAGCGGTGGGGGGGACGCTACCCGTAATGCCGCGCGCCAGCCACGTGGGTAATATTTGCATATGGGCTGGGCCGGTGGGCTGAACGGGAGCCGCCGCGTGCGTTCTATGCCCTGCCCCTCCTTGCAAACCTGCACGTGCAGTAGCCGTCAGCAGCGGGTGGTTCATTAGCAGCGCCCTTGGCCAATTAGCATGCAAATCATTGCTCAGTGCTGGCTCGGCGTGAATGGAATATGTTTTCCAAGCTTGGCTTAGCAGACAGGAAATAAGAATGAATGTAGCAATAATAAATGTCATATTTATATAATAAACTACATAACTATGATTAACCATCATCTGTGGCCCCAAAGCCACTTCAACGGGGGAGGGGGGATGCTCTAGGAAGAAGCGATTTGTGGATTGTGACTGTAATGGATATTATCAGCAATGGTTCAGTGTCAACATGCATTGTTGTGCTTATTAGATAATGATGTAGTCAATAATAGCAATCAAAGCCTTTAAAGTTTCACTGGGCTCTCTGTTCTTGTTGTAACTAGACTAATGCGGCTACATGTCTGGTATTTGAATCAATGAACTGTATAGCAGAATTGTCTTTATTTTGCAAAAATTAGGGACTTGGTTACCTGTTCACTTGATTGTTGTTTTTCCAGGGCTGGTACCAGGGTACCTAAAACTTGCTATACACTGTATAAGCTCGTCATCTGTTTGAGTTGCTGTCCAGCTATATGCCAGGATATGGACAGTATTTTCATACCTGTTTATACTTGTTCAGTGAGTTTGAGATTGTATGTAACCTTACTTCAACAATAAAGAATGAAAATTAAAAAATGAAAATTAAATAAATAATATTAATACAAATAGTTGTATTAATAGTGGTGGACTGGCCATCTGGCAGTTCTGGCACCGAATTTGTGAGTGTGTGTGTGTGTCTCAATATTGCATTTTGCTAATGATGGGGGCCAGGTTACTGAAAATGCTAGAACTGATTTTAAGTCCCAGTTCTCCACTGTGTATTAATAATAATCTAATTATTATTAGACTACTGATGTATTATTTTATTAGTAAGCATTTATATAACGCCAGTGATGTACCTGGCGCTTTACAAAGTAATGGAATAGACCTTTGCCCTTAATAATAATAATAATAATAATAATATTTATTTTAGCGTGACATATGTCATTGCTGGGAAAATCCCAATATAAAAAACACATAATACAAAACCCAAAGACAATAATAATAAAATTTAAACAACACAAGGGTCTTTGCCCTTAGGGTTTACAATCTGAGAGATGGGGGGTAGGGGAGATGAAGGAAAGGGAACAGAGGGAGAGACGAGTGTAACATTCACGAAAATGCGAGGTCCCAGGTGCACACGCTTGGCTTGGTTACATCGAGAATGATGGCTGACTGGTCCGTGTGGGGAGGATATGAGTACACAGACCTCAAGTAACAGATTGCACTGGATGGTAGGTATCAGCAGGAGTTAGGTGAGGGGAGCGAGAAGTTGGGGAGGGCGGAACGGAAGAGGTGGGTCTTGAGGAGGGATTTGAAGGTACAAAAGGAGGGGGCGAGGTGGATGTGGGCAGGGAGGGAGTTCCAGGCATGGGGGGCAGCTAGGGAGAAGGGATGAAGGCGGTTAGGGGAGCAGGGGAGACGTGGGAGGGTGACAGAGGAGGAGCGGAGTTCATGGACGAATACGGAGGGAAATTAGGGCAGAGAGGTTGGGGGGAGCAAGGTTGTGAAGAGCTTTATAAGTGAAGACTAGGAGATTGTGCAAGATATTATATATCATTATACTTACAATAGTATACCTCAATATTATACTGATTTTTAAACTACCTACCTAGCTATTAACTATAACAATGTAGACTTATTCATAATGAACTAGTAGTAACAATACTATGCATTGTTAGCAATCAAGTTACTATACAATAGGGTCACTCTTATTTCCTGCTTGGCAAGCCAGCTTTGCCAAAGGATGATTCTGAGTATTTCAGTGGATAACATTCCCATCACAATAACAGAAATAGCTTAGTAACTGTATCAACACTTCTTTTCCTTTTTAATACAGTACTGTTGCTAATGGCTAATCTTTTGCCTCTTTTATGTACCGCACTGCAAATTGTTTTAGTGCGACACCTTTAAACCAAATGCTGTTTGTTTGAAGGGGACGCTGCAGGCGTAAAAAGCCATGGGCCATGAAGGATCTGATGGTCAAGTGGTAGAACTGGGCCACGTGTATTTCGGCCCTTATAGTAAAGAGGGGCTACTCTGGAATAAGTGGCTGGTGGATTCACTTTCCTTGCCAAGCTTTCCGTGATGTAGTGATGGGAGACCAATACCAGGAGTGAAATTAATTTCGCTATTAATTCCCACTCCATCTGCGGTTAACCTGTGGAATGCACTGCCGGAGGATGTTGTGAAGGCCAATAGCATGACTGGGTTCAGAATAAGACCAAATCTGTCCTTCGAGGATAAGCTAATAAATGGCTCTTAGGTTGTTCAGGGGATGAGACCTCTCGTTGTTGGAGGCTGAGAGCAGACAGCAGGGAATGAATCGCTCGTTATAATCTCTCTGAGACAACTGAAGTTGACTGCTGTTGAGGACGGGATACTGGGCTTGATGGACTGTTGGTCTGACTTTGTATGATGGTATTTAGGTTCTTAATTTTATTTAATTGTGCCTCTGTTCATTTAAGACGCTTGGTTGGTAGAGGTGCAGTCTTGGCTCCATTGTGGCCAGTTGACTGAGGCTAGTAACAAAACTAACTCCTGTTGACTTCAACAGCGTCAAGCTTTCACCCCAGAGAAGGAAGTCATTAGTGCAGCATGTAACAGCTATTGTAATCTACCTGGATGGGGGACTCTTTGGACAGTGCCTTAATGGATCTTTCCATCCCCAAAGCCCCTTCCGTCACCGCTCTCCCTGCTAACATGCTGTGCGTGCTGCTGTTTTGCAGGTGGTTCTGCTGGGAATGGACATCCTGTCTGCGCTCGTGTCCCGGTTACAAGATCGCTTTAAAGCCCAAATCGGCACAGGTAAGTTAAGTCGGCGTTGCCAGAATGCGTCTGGCCACACTCTCTGCACTTGGACAGAGCCCTGAGTTGCTACTGCCAAGGTGGTAATGAGGATTCTGGGGTAAGAAGGCCCTGCTTGCTAGAGAACTCTTTTATCCCGTGTGGCTGGGCCACTTAGTTTTTTATTTCCCTCACCCCCTACCTGTTTGGTTTTTCTCCCTCTGCTCCCTGCATCCTGGGCAGAGATCTCCCATTGATCCCTATTATGGGCCCCTTTAAAGGCAAGAGCGGTGGGGTTTCCAGGGCGTGGAGGGATTTGGGGGGCGGGGGAGAACTACCACCACTTGAGAGGGGTCCCATCCCAGAGCTCGTTGCAAACCAGACACACACACACACAAACAGCCTGAGTGGTGCTAGGACATTTTCAGAGTGGGCAGGGGAAGAATCAGGGCTGGCATTCCACCTCTGCCCACTCTGAAAATGTCCTAATGGGTGTTCAGGCTGTTTACGAAAGCCCCTTCCAAGAGTATGGAGCCCCCTTACTCCACGGTAGCTATGCCCCTGAGCCCTCCCCATTTGATGGAGCTGCTCCCCCCCTCCCCTTTTGTTATCACATTGCAGATTTCATTGACCCCTTGCTTCATTCACACAATGTAAGGGCCCCAGGGGATGGGATGGGAGTGGACATTGGGGACTGGCGCACAGGGTTAATATCTGGGCACCAGAAGCCAAGGGGTGTCGGGGTCAGGAACTGGAGCCAAAGGTCAGGCTGGGGAGTTGGTCTGGATGGGGGTTGGAGGAGAGGCAAGGCTGGAAGGGTAGGGGCAAAGAGGCAAGGCAGGGAGACGACCAGGAAGTGGGGTACAGGAACTAGAAAACGCTTGTTCAGCTCTGCTTCCTGCTGCTGGCAGCCAGTCTGAAAGGCTGCCGGGCAGCCAATTGGGAGTCTGGGAGGCGTGGCAAGGGCTGGGCTAAAGGAGAGCGCCAAAGGGCAAGGCAGAGCCTCAGAGCAGCGGCAGTGCTGCGGAACCAGGCATTGCTTCATTGCCTTAGAACCTGCCCAAGCCACCGGTTCAAGACCTGGTGCCTGACACATGATACTCTTTGGGGAGTTCACAAAGAGACGTTGCCCCCCATTTTCCCACATTAACCCTGGATTCACCCGTTTGGAGCCTGCCAAATGTTTGCCCTGGGGGCGCTTCTCACGGCGTCAAGCCAGGAAATGTGGACCACGCCGTGCGGGCACTCCCAGCTAATGAGGCAAAGGGTGCCCATGGGGCCAGGTCTCATTACTTCGGTTCCCCCGCGGGGCCGCCAGCAGGATAGAAGTGTGGCTAGTGCATCCCTCTCAGCTGACAGCGAGGGAGAGTTCAGAAGTCCCCAGAGGCTCGATCTTCTCTCCAAGCCGGCTGTTAGCTGAGAGGAGCACGCTAGCGCTGTCTCTGATGGAAAGGGGGGGGGTCACAGCTAGCAAAGAAGCCTTGTCTGGCTGTGTCCCCCTCCACTTCCATCTGAGCCAGCACAATCCCACTCCTCTCAGCTGAGAGGTGGCCCCAGGGGCAGGGGGTGCAAATCATGCCCCGCTTAGCTGCCAGGTGTCCGCGAGAGGGAAGCGCAGGCTTGTGCGCTGCACTTTGGCTGGGCGATCCCATCCCTGCTCCTAGGGGCAGGAGGAGAACAATTTCCTGGGATCTGGCTGCCTCTGCGGAGAGGGGATCGCAGGAGCCATGTGGATCCTCTAGCGAGGCCACATGCCGCCCACAATCCCTGCTCCTCTTCCACCAGGGAGCAGCAGGCATGGAAAGGGGGATCCTTGTGGCCAGGGGAGAAGCCTTTCCTGGCCACAACTTCCCATCAGAGCCAGCACTAGCGTGCTCCTCTAAAGCTGACAGCTGGCAGGGGAAGGAGTGATTTTGTGCTGTCCCCAAGTGTGCTAATGAATGCCCTCTTTTGGCAGCATCCATGAGCACATGAACTAGTGGGGGGGGGGGAGGCCCATTTGTTATGCTCCCCACGCTGTTCACATGGGTTGCAGCTGTGGCCCCCGTGTTAACACCCCTAGAAGGGGAGTGGCCCAAACCCACATTCTGAGTGTTTGTGTGAAATCCTTGTTTTCTGCCGCCTGAGGCAACAGGCTGGCCGTTGAACTGCACAGCATTCGCCAGCTGTTTGAATGCGCTGCTGCAGGGCAAGGCAAACGCAGGTTAAGGATCAAGTGGCAAGTTGCAAGGGGGGCAGGGTGTCGTGTGAAGGGGCCCGTGGGTTCCACAAACAGCTTGCGTTCTAGTTTGTGTAGTGCAATGCCTCCCTGGGACTTGAGCGCTTTCTCAGTTTCCTGGGGGCGGGGGCAGGAAACGTCTGCAATCGCGGGGTCTGTTATCGTGGGAATTAGCGCATGTGAGAATGTGCTATTCCACGAGAACGCGTGTCCTTGTCAGAGCTGTGCTTGGGGATCTGGTCCCGCGCGAGTGTTCTCGCCGGAGGAAAGCAGAATTGCGCGTTAATTCCTGCAATAACAGGGTCGTGATCGCGGAAGTTTCCTCTCCCTCCCATGTAACATGAGAAAGCGCCCATGCTCCTGGGAGGTGCAGAACGTTCTTGACATGGAGGTTAATAAAAATAACGGGTGTTCCCATTCAAAGTTCAAGCGGGGGAGCAGTGCAGGACTCGGTAGCCTGGCAAAGTGATGTCCGCCCCCCGGCCCCCAGGATCCTTTCTGCACTGCGGAGGGGTGTGTGATTCCAGCAGCAAGACTCTGCCCTTGCCTTTCTAACTGGCTGTGCCTTTTGCCCTCAGTGCTGCCGAGCTTACTAGACAGACTGGGAGACTCGAAGGACTCGGTGCGGGAGCAGGATCAGGCCCTGCTGCTAAAAATCATGGAACAAGCTGCTAACCCTCAGGTATGGGGACGCGTCCTTGGGAGTAAGCAATCCCTCTGTGCGGCCGCTTGTGCCGTGTGTACGGGGCTGTAGAGCGGGGGTGGGGAACCTCGGTCCTTGGGGCCAAACGTAGCCTGCGGCGAGTCACGTGGCCCCTTTCCAGTTCCTGGATCTGGGCACGAGATCAGGTTTCTACCCTCAAACATGGACAATTTGAGTTCCGGCTAAGGGAGCAGGGATGAAGGCACGGATGCGAGGATAGAGGATAGTTTCATGGCCCAAATCTCTGCTCTGGACCCTTCTCTTCCTGAGCACACCTCCTGTCGGCCCCTGCCCACGACTTGTATGCGGTCCTCGGAGCTTGTACTCCTTATCAAAGTGGCCCCTGGGAGGGAAACTGGTCCCTACCCCCACCATATAGGAAGTGCCTTCCAGGATCTTTATCTGACACAATGGCAAAACTGCCCCCCCCCCCTCCTCCCCACAGCTGCATGCTAACTGCGTGCACAGATCCTAGAGCAGGGGTGGCCAGGCTGTGCCTCAGAACACTTGGGCAGTTAGTGCGGCTCTTGGCTGGGGCTGGTCCTTGGCCCCGTGCGTCCTTAATGGCCCTGTGTCTCTCTTCATTACACTCAATCCCAGCCGCTCCTCCAAATTTCAGCAGCCAGGACAGCAGGGCACCAGTTCCGCCAGCCGTACGCGAAACGGGCAGTTTGTGTGTGCCCGTCGGCATTGATGTCTTCTGGCTCTTGGCCGTGTGGCATTTGGGGTGGGGAAACTTTGGCCACTCTGTTCTGTTCATGAGAATCGGATCCCGTTCGTGCAGTGCGAGCGCTAATCTGCCAGGTTTCCTGTTCCAATTCCATGCGGCGCCAATACATCTCCTCCTCCTCCTGTTGTCCAGTTCTGAGCTGGTTACTGCCCTTGGGCCTCTTGGATTATTCCTGGTCGCTTCTTCCTGCTCTGTTCAGCAGAGATGTGGGACGGAAAATTTTCCTACCACCAAATCTTTCAGTGGAAAATTTTCCAGGGCTTCCGTTAATGCGTGGGGCTCCTTTAGAATAACTGTGGGGAGACCAAGATTCTCCTGGGACAGCTGTTCTTATGTGAGCAAGTCAGATGAATCTGCTCTACTAGGATCTTTCTTATTTCCCTGAGGGAAGGGAGCACACTTGATTATTTGTCTCTTCCTTCTGCTCTTTCAACCTGTGCTATCCCTTGCTTTTTGTCTGTCTCTCCGAGGAGGAACTTCTGGGGATATCCCAAAACTCTGTTTCAATTGACTGCTTCTGAGCGGCAGTAGTAATACAACTTTGCAAAGCTCACTGTTTATTACTTTGCTCCTGCTGGGGAAACGCAGTAGAAAATCACCAGTTGCACAGCTAAGCACAGTTAAGAATCTGCTGTGTGCAGAAGCAGTCCTGATAAAAGATTGGTCATTCATGAATGCGACGAGTCTCTTGACCCATAAGTGCTTCAAGCGGTGTTGACTGCGTGCTTTTGTCTCTGCTGCTCTTTCCCTTATGTTCCCAACTGGAGCTATTCATTTCCAACTTTGAATTTGTTTCCGTATAAAACAGTTAAACCACACTAAGTGTGTTTATTGATTTTTATTTTTTTTCCCTCTTCCCCCTAATCAAATATTGCAGTTGGCACTTGGCAGGCTACTGGAGAAACTCAGAGATATTACATGCCAAACCACACCACAATCTATCTAAGGGATCGGGAAAAGTTGCATAGAAAAAATTTCTGAGCAAAAACAAATAAAAATGCAAATTTTATGCAAAATTAGAAAAAAATTAACGTGAGAAAATTTTCCAGAAGATTTTCCGTTTTGGAATTTTCTGGACAACCCGCATCACCGCTGTTCAGCAATGAACAACACTCTCACACTCTTTTTGGTAAAGACAGGAGGTTTTTCCTCCCTTAATATCTCTGTCCAAATTATCCTTCTCTCCCCACCCTGTCGTTATGGTTCTATTTTGGAAGGAGCTTTGGGATCCTTTGCAAAGGATAAATGTGATCTCTGACTCCACCTGATTTTATCAGAAAAACATCAGAACTCGAGCTGAAAAGAGTACCCGTAAAACTGGGGGGTATACCTGTTGAATTTCTGTACCTGAATCGACCTGACAATGTTGGGCACTGATTGGGACCTAACTTTTCAGGTGCCTGATGACCCGAAATGTCGACTTCCAGTCCCGAAATGTTGACTTCCAGTACCGATTTTAAAACTTTTTTATCAGTTCTACTAACTCCCAACATTTAGTTTTCCATCAACTTCCATCAATGTTTTGGTAACTTCTGGTCCCAGAAAACTACTTCCAGTACCAACTAAAAACAAACCAACCCCACCAAACAAGTTTTTTTTGAATTTAACATCTTAAGACACTTATTTATTCGTTTTCCATCATGGGAAATCAAGTTTATGGTCCCGGGTAACTACTTCTGGTCGCTACTCTCCTCCCCCCCCCCCCCAATGCAGATTTTGTTTTGTTTTGTTTTCCAACTCGATATACCAATTAGTATACCAATTGGGAATCATTAAATCTAAAAATTAATACCATAGGTACACAATCTTTTTGGAGTATTCGGAGACCCGGCCAGGTAGTCAATGTTGGTACCCCAAAATGTGGGTATTACCCATAAACCTAGTACCGATTCCAGTTCTAATCAGAGCGCTCCCCACCTCTCTCTTCCAGATACTGCTGTAGGCTCCAATCCTCAAAGACCTTTGCTGGTGTGGTGCCCTATTCTCCCTGGCTGCCTCCCTGAATACATTAGTTCTGCTCCCAGCCTTTAAATCCGTCCTGAAAACCTATCTCTTCCATCGGGCTTTTCCTAGCTCCTCATTCCCTTATGTAGGTAACCTGAAATCCCAATATAGGATATATACATCAAATCTTTATTATTGCAAAATGCTTAAAAGAACAAAAAACCAATTTAGTGTGTGTGCACAACACACAGCTGTACAGTATTATGGAACTGACACAATGTTCCTTCTCTTTACGCAATCATTGTCATGAAATGACCGTCCTAAAAATGACTACACAGTTGTCAGGAAAATTCAACCAAATACAAATATGTCCTTTAAAAAACACTATGTCACTAAAAACCCAAGTGTTATAACACAAATGTCAACATAATTAACATGAAAATGCAGTGTGTAATTGTGTCCTGTGCAGGACACATGCAGTTAATAAATCCAGTTGATAACTGCAGTTATCATGCAATTATACATTGCATTTTCATGTTACTTATGTTGACATTTGTGTTATAACACTTGGGGTTTTAGTAACATAGTGTTTTTAAAGGACATATTTGTATTTGGTTGAATTTTCCTGACAACTGTGTTGTCATTTTTTGGACAATCATTTCATGACAATGATTGCATAAACAGAAGGAACATTGTGTCAGTTCCATAATACTGTACAGCTGTGTGTTGTGTGCACACACATTAAATTTGGTGGTTTTTTGTTTTTTTAAGCATTTTGCAATAATAAAGATTTGATGTATATATCCTATATTGGGATTTGAGGTTACCTACATAACAATTGGGGAATAGTTTGGGGCTCTTTCTTCCTTGCCACCAGCGCTGCTATCTGTGTGGATAGTAAGAGAGAGTTTTTTACCCTTCCTGTGGGTGCATTAAAGAGAGACACCCCTATACCCACCCTGAGGGGGATCACATAAGCTTTATTCCCTAGAAAAACAGGATAAAAACCATTTGCCCCTACAGGGGCGTTGCTAAGTTCCTGTCTAGCGCAGCACTTGGTCCCAGAAATGAGGCTGTCCCACCCCCTGTAAAGCATCGTGATGTTGCAGCATTCTGAAGGGGGCGTGGCCATGGCAAAATCCATGAAGCAAATGTCCTACCTTCCTTCCTTCTCCTGATGCCTATAAGCCCCAGGTCCTGAGATACCCCTTCCCAGTCCCGTTGCTGCTGGTCTGGCAGATACAAAGTTGGTGTAGCAGCGGCATTATGAGATTTATATAGACCCCCCATATGTCTCGCCTCTCTTTTCCCTCTTATATGTAGGAACAAAGCTTAGAGTTAGATATGGTAGATGTCGGATCTTATTATTATTTATTATTATTAGCTTTTATATAGCGCCAGCGATGTACCTGGTGCTTTACAAATTGTAAGATAGACATGGTCCCTGCCCGAGAGCTTACAATCTAAAGATAGGGAAGAGGGAACAGAGGGAGAGACAAAGGATGCAACATTCATGAGGATGCAAGAGCTCAGATATACGTTCTTGGCTTGGTTACAGAGAATTGGGAGTTTGCAGATAACAGGTGGGGGATAATCCTGGGTGGGGATGATTAGCAGGAGTTAGGAAGGGCGGAGCGGAAGAGGTGGGTTTTGCGGAGGGACTTGAAGGTGTGGAGGGTGGGGGCCAGGCGGACGAGGGCAGGGAGGGAGTTCCAGGCGTGCGTGGCAGCAAGGGAGAAGGGACGAAGGAGGTCGGGGGAGCAGGGGAAGCGAGGGAGGGGATGGAAGAGGAGCGAAGGGCTCGAACAGCTGTTTGGAGGGAGATTAGAGCAGAGAGGTAGGGGGGAGCGAGGTTGTGAAGGGCTTTGTAGGTGAAGACGAGGAGCTTGTGCAGAATACGCTCAGGAAGGAGGAGCCAGTGGAGAAAGGAGAGGAGAGGCTGCACATGGTCAAAGCGACGGGCTAGGTGGATGATCCTGGCAGCAGAGTTTTGAACAGAGATGAGGGAAGAAAGGTGGGAGCGGGGAAGGCCAGCAAGGAGGAGGTTACAATAGTCAAGGCGTGGGATGACTAGGACGTGGATGAGAGTTTTGGCAGAGGAAATGGGCAGATCTTGGCAATGTTGTGGAGGGAGAAGTGGCAGGATTTGGCCACGGAGTCAATGTAGGGTTTGAAGGTAAGGTGCGAGTCAAAGATGAAGCCCAAGCTGCGGGCTTGGGGGACGGGGAGGATGGAGACCCTATCAATTACCATTGAAGGGGAAGAGGGAGAGGAAGGGTTGGGAGGGAAGATCTAGAGTTTAGTTTTTGCCATGTTCAGTTTGAGTTGGTGTTGAGACATCCAGGCGGAGATATCAGAGAGACAGTTGGTGAGACAAGCTTGAACAGAGGGGAGAGGGAAGGAGTGGCGAGAGAGAGTTGAGTGTCGTCAGCGTATAGGTGTTATTGGAAACGGTGGGAGGCAATGAGTTTGCCTAGGAATTGGGTGTAGATAGAGAAGAGGAGAGGGCCAAGGACGGAGCCTTGGGGAACACTGACCGAGAGGGGTAGGGAGGAGGAGGGGGAGGAGTTAGGAAAAGCTACATTGAAGGAACGGTCAGAAAGGTAGGAGGGGAATCAGTCGAGGGCAGAGTTCCGGAATCCCAGGGAGTGGAGTGATTCAAGCAGGAGCGAGTAGTTAGCAGTGTCAAAGGCAGCAGAGAAGATCAAGGAGGACAAGAATAAGAGTAAAGGCGGTTGGATTTTGCCACAAGAAGATTGTTGGTGATCTTAGCCAGAGCGGTTTCAGTAGAGTGAAGGGGGCGGAAGCCAGATTGGAGGGGGTCAAGGGAGGAGTTGGCAGAGAGGAGGTCGAGGCAATGGGAGTAGACAACCCGTTCAAGGAGCTTGGAAGCAAAAGGGAGGAGCGAGACAGGACGGTAATTAGAGGGTTCAGAGGGATCCAGAGTGGACTTTTTGAGGATGGGGGAGACGGTGGCGTGTTTAAAGGCAGAGGGGAAGGAGCCGGTAGAGAGGGAGAGGCTGATGAATGCAGGAGAGGAGAAGGCTTCCTCCCACTAACTTCCTTTGTCTCTCTTGCAGTACGTGTGGGACAGAATTCTGGGGGGATTCAAACACAAGAATTTCCGGACAAGAGAAGGAATCTGCCTCTGCCTTATTGCAACACTCAATGCGTAAGTCGGGATCTGTTATGCATTCAGGTTGCTGAAAATGTCAGTGTCTCTTAGATTCACGCCAATACATTTTATTTATTTTTTTGCTCTTCCAGATCCGGTGCTCAGAGTTTAACTCTGAGTAAGATTGTGCCACATATATGTAACTTACTTGGAGACCCAAACAGCCAGGTAAGCCCTTGGTGAAACGAAGTGTTTTTTGACACACGGGGAAGAGTTATTTTAAAAGGCCTGATCTTAAAGCCAATCTATCTAAATTCTGCATAGCTGATTGGCTAAGAATCCTTACCACCACCTCTTGGTGAGTTCCTGGAACTGCCAGTTTTGTGGACGATGGCGACAAAGTAATTCAGATGATCTCTCTCTTTTATTGGCCCAACTTCTCTTGGTTCGAGTATGCAAGCTTGGTGAGAGTATCGACAGGGTCAGGACAGAGTGTTTTTGCGTCCATGGGCCCTGTTGGGGAGCGGTGCTAGGGCAGCTTTGCTGAGGGCAAACTGAGCTAGGGACTTTCTTCATTCCTGAGGAAGGACCTGTACAGGGGGAGCCCTTCCTCTGCCATGGAGAAAAGTCCCTTGCTCAGATTTTGTTTTAATGTTTTGTTTTGTTTTGTTTTGAGTACATGAGTAGTGTTAGTTTGGATTCATGACACTGGTGTCAATGAGAGGAAAATGTACCCTTGAACAGAGAAGCAAATTCTGCAAGGATGAAATTTTGGTTCTCGCGTGATGTAGTTTGTAGGAGAGATTAAAACTGAGAATATTTAATTCCAGAAAGAAAACGGGAAAGGACTCGGAGCCGCAAATCGACTCTTCCTTTAGCTTAGCGCTCTCTGGTCAGGGCTGCGTATGGGCTCCAAGGGGGGTGGAGAGATTAGCTAAAGAGTTTTTATTTGGGGTAAAGCAGAGACTCCCAAACGATGAGTCATGACCAGAAGTAGGGTCAGCACCATCAGCTGATGGGGGGTCACAATCCCAAGGGCGCAGCCGTAATAGAGACAGGTGGCACCGGGACCCACTGGACCCGCAGTCCCTACTCTCGGTGGAGTCTTGGAGAGTGTGGAGCTTGCTGTGCGGGCAAGCGCGGGCTAAAGTGCGCCCAAGTGTCCGCATCCTGTCCATTAAGTTGTGTGCCGTGCCTCCAGGTCTGCCAGCACCAGATCCATGAGCCTGGGAGTCCCCTCCTCCCTGCAGTTACTGCTGCAGCAAGGAGGTTCAGGGGGTGGGAGGAGGGGGGTTCTGGCCTCGCTACGCCTGCCTCTGCATGATCCCGATTAACGTCTGTATCCATTGCACGTCCTACCCTGCCCTCTGGGGTCCCGAGATCCTGTCTAAGTTTCAGCGTGGGATCGTGTAGGCAGGAAACTTGGGAATGGCTGGTGTAAGGGCAGATCGGTCTCCACTGCCTTCCTGATTTTCCTGGAGCAACTAGAAAGAGAACAGGCAGCACTGTGGGGTGTGTCCCCCTCCCCCCCCAGGTAAATCCCCCTGTTGAGAGTCTCCTAATTATCATTGCCCCACTTTTTGGGATCTGTGCTTGTAAAGCAAAGAGGCTTCCCCAGCCCGTTGCCTGGCCATGCGTGGTTTTGTTTTTTTTGTGAAAGGTTAAGACAAAGCAGGCACCGATTCCAGTGACGGTTTGTTTGTTTTTTTAAAAAAAATCCCTTTTGCATTGCAAAACACTAGCCCGTTCGGCGTGTGCTCTCAGTTTAATACATGATAATTCCTCTCCCAAGGATTACAGCCTACCCTTGCCAGAAGGGATAGACTCTCTCTCATCTGATAAGACTTGATCTCTCTCTAACCTCTTATCTTGTCTGTGGCTGTGGAATACTGAAGCAGCCTGAATTGCTTGTAGATCAGCACTGCCCTCTGTTGGCCATAACCGTTATAGCAGCAGGTTGGTTTCTGTTTGGCCATAAAGTTTTGTCCTTTTTTCCCCTGGTTTTCCACAAGCGTAACTGTACCTGAGATCACTGAAAGGTTTTCCTTGTCTTACACCAGGGATGGGGAGCCTCAGACCCGGGGGCCAAATGCAGCTGGTGGCTAGTTTTTTATTTACCCTCTTTCCTGCTCCTAAATACGCCCCCTGGATCCCAGTGCCTACCCCCACACCTCAAGCATTGAAAGACCGAGTTCTGGGGTAAGGGGCCAGAGATGAGGGCATGCACACTAACATATGGAACTGTGCTATGGATCTGTCCCCTGATTTGGGCCCCTCCAGAGTATGTGGCCTTTGGTGCTTGTACTCCTTTTCAAACTGGTCCCCGGGGAGAGCAAAGCTTCCCACCCTTGTCTTAATTGCTTGGTGCTCTTCCAGCTTATGGGGCATCTAGGCTCATCCCATGGAGGGTAAGGATTTTAAAATGGAGACTTAACAGAAAGTTTAAAAAAAAATATTTTTTTTTTTTGCTTATAATAATTTTAATCACTAAAGACGCAACAAACTCTCTAGAGCTGGATTTTGTTCTGTGGTTTCTCTAGCCTGACTGGCAAGTATTCAGTTCCCTATTCTGGCGGACTGCCCCAAAAAGCGAAACCAAATGCAACTTGGTGTGGTGCCCAGGTAGCGTACTAGGGTGCATGGCAGAATGACCTGGGGAGGATTGGGAGTGTGTGGCAAAGCAAATGGAGCCTGGCACACAGCTGCCACACCCTAGGTATCACTGCCTGCCCCCTTTCATACAGCACCCCAAATAACCTCTCAGAACCACCCCATTATTCTCCTGCCCCATTGCGCCCCTGTCTTCCTTCCCGTACACTGCAGAACCCCCTGCCTCTACTCAGTGCACACGCTACCCTGCATTTGCCACCCTCTGTCCTTACCTGCTACAGGGCTGTATTTCTCCTAAGGGTCCTCTAAAATCTGCATATCTGGCCACCCTATTATCCGTACACATCTGCCCCCCTCTTCCCCCCAAAAACCTCCAGTCGCTTCCACTTGGTATCACAACAGACAATGTTGGCTCCCTCAATATAGGCCTCCAGGTCTTAAAGCTTCCCCAGCTGCTGCTTGCTTTCCGCCCCTCCGAATTTGTCTCAGATTCTCCAGGGTTTTAATTTGTCCTCTCTGGGCCAAGGCCCCAATTTCTCCCCCAAAGGAGGGCTCTTCTCGCTAGCTTCTTGTTACTTTAGCTCTCCCTGCTTGCAGCTGGCGGCAAATTCCCAAACGTGGAGCTCACGGGCTTGGACACGGTGCTGTCTAGCCCCTTGTTATGGGAACAGAGGTGAAGGAAGGTCCTTTGCTTGGAAGAACATGCACTCAGTGCCTGGGAGACTAATGTTTAAGGGCGGGGAAACTGGTGGGATAGAACAGGCTTGCTTTCCAGGAGGAGGGAGTGCCTCTGGCTGTAACGAACAGCCAGTCTAGCGTTACCCTGGCAGCTGAAACGGGTACCCGATTTGGTACCCGCAGGGAAGACCCGCATTTTGGGGTATCCAAATCGGTATCTGAATACCATTTGATTACTCAAAATACCAACAAGCAGTATTCCAAAATTACCCCCAAAACCTGAAATAATACTCCGATAATTTGGGGCAAAATCGGTATTTCGGTATACTGGTTGGTATTTTGGGTACCTAATTGAAAACCAGTTTGGTACCCAAAATCTTCAGTTTGTTTTAGGTACCAGAAATTTGACGGGCCTACCAGGCTTTGCAGGTACTTGTTTCAGCCCTAGTTCCCCCCCCTACTAAAAGGGCAGGGAAATTGGCAGACTAAGGTTGCATTCACACCTGCCGGCAGCAGCGCCTTTGAAACCGACGCGAGGCAAAGACGTGGCAGGGGGAGGAGCCTGATCCCAGAAGGAGTGCGGGTGGGAACGGGGTTCTACGGCGACGTTACTCGCGGATGACAGGGCTGGATTTTCTGCCTTGTTCTCCGCGAGTCACGTTGCCACAGAACCGCGTTTGCACCGGTGCCGCTTCCGGGATCCGTTTCAAAGCCGCTGCTGCCGGCAGGTGTGAATGCAGCCTAAAGTGGTAAAGGATTTGAGGGAAATCCTGTCCCTCTGGCCACATGCCAAGTGTAGAAACTGGCTAATCCAGACAGCACCTGGCTTGGATTAAAAGGCCTTTGAGCCTCCAGCCTGAGTCCAGCCAGCTCTGCTCTAGGGCATGGATGGAAGGTTCACGTGATCTCCTTGATCCAGACGTCAGTCTCCGGTGATCGATCTTCCTGCTGGTTCCGGGGCTCCAGGCTCCCAATTGTAGGCCCCTTTCTTTTCTGGGGTCCTGCAGGAGCCCCTGTTTTCACCAGCGTAGAGTGTGGGGGGCTCTCCTAGCTCGTCCCCTCCCCGCTCCCGGAGGTGCTAGGCTCACTCTCCTCCCTAGAGGAGATCTCAAAGAAGACGGTCCCCCTCGCCACACTGGGATCGACTGGAGAGGTCCTCGATTGTCTGGATCGAGTAGATTCTGCGTGCCATCGGTCTTGCTGCCCCGGCCTTGCTGGGTCTGTGCACTGACCCACAGCCAGCCAGGAAGGGAGGCTCTGGAATCCGGGATGAGTCCACGTTCCAGAACCCTGCAAGGAGGGGGGGGGGGAAGCGGTTGTGCCCCAAGACGGAGTGGCAGTTAGAGAGCTAGAAAGACAGGTGGGTCATTCACTGGGCCTGGGAAGCCCACCTAGATTGTCCCACTTGTCCTGACGTGCGAGACTTCAGAGGAAAGGGAAATACCATCAGGGCCGGCCTTAGAAAGAGGGTGACCGGCGCCTGTGCCACTGACACCGCACGTCTGGAGACACTAGGCCCCTGAACAGGAAACCTCTTGTCGCTTTGTGACACCAGTGCAGGGAAGGATGGGCCCCGGGGGAGCCTGCTGTCACCGCTCCTGTGGCTCTTAGCACAGCTGCTCCCTGTGGGGTCTGCCTGGTGACCCCACTCTACTCATGCTTCTGGCCCCCCAAACCCTAGGTCCTCCTGACCCTGCATGATAAGGTGTGGCCTG
Organism: Sphenodon punctatus; assembly: GCA_003113815.1. Taxonomy (NCBI): domain Eukaryota; kingdom Metazoa; phylum Chordata; class Lepidosauria; order Sphenodontia; family Sphenodontidae; genus Sphenodon; species Sphenodon punctatus. The sequence goes on from QEPC01004922.1 coordinate 9,444,262, forward strand.
CCATCCCTTCCTCTTCCCATAGGTGGCGCTGCAAGAGAGTGTATCCCCTTGTGGGTTGTCATGGGAATGGCTGGTGGAAGCGCTATGGGGACCCCTGTCTGGCAGCAGATATGGGGCGGGGGGAGATAAGGACTGAGAGGAGGCCTGGTAGGCAGGGGTGGCAACCGGGACCGGACCAAGTTGGGGTTGGGTGGGTCAGGGGACAAAATGGAGGTCGGAGTTGAGGGAGCTTGGGCTGAGGGAGAGGAGAGCTGGAAAGTAGGTGAGAGTGAATCAAATGGAAGGGAAAACGTCATGAGGAGGAGAGGAAACGGGGCTTCGCTGATGGCTTGTTGACAACACGGGATGTGGGGGGGGGGAATGTTATTGCCTTTTAAACGTGGATACTGGGAGCGGGGGCCGTGTGCTTAGGGTTACCAGGATTGATGCCATGTATCCAGCATCCAGGACGCCCCCTATCCTGGACCGTATAACATCCAGGAATCTCGGAGGATGTCCCGTTAAACTCTTTCAATGGGAGGAATGCATCGGGAAATGTACAGACCTTTGTGAAAAGCAGCAAGGGACCGTGGGAAATGTACAGAGGTCTCTTGAGTCATGGGTCGAGTGCGACGGTGTTGATGGAATCTCGGAAACGGTCAGTCGGGAGCCTACAACAACCCCAGAAGTGCACGTGCCACCTGCCAGTGCAGCTGCATGGACCCAATGCTGTTGTTTTCTTGTTTAAAGTACACCGAAAGCCGGCGAGGGTGTCGGTCAGGCCACGTCTGACTGACATGTCCTTATGCTTTTATGTAATGGAAGCCCTCACGTCTGAGTGCTCAATCGATTATTGAGGACTGTCTTAGTTGTTTCGAGCGCTAACTTGTCAATGTTACGTTAATTTTGGTATAAATGTCAGCTACATCTTTCGCATGATGTGGCTCTGTTTGCTGTGAATGAATCCGGCTCTAGGGAACAATTATGAATTGCCTATTGAAAGACAGGACATAGGAAAATGGGGAGGGCTAGCTGGGTGAGACTTGAATGGTGGAGCATTGTGTCCAGGAAATTTCTTGTAAACCATCTGACGGCGCTGTGCGTGCTCCTCTGAACCGATTGGGGTGGGGGTTATAGCCTCCTCATAATTAACAACTCCTTATCCTCTGCCTGTGTGAATGAACTCGAACAATCCCCGGCCTCCCAAGCAGGATACAGCTAGACAAGTGACATGACCGATTCCCTCCTACATGGACGACAGGCTCTGTCTCCACCAGGCCTCCCCTTGGCAGTGGATTTCTTCCCTTCCCTAGATACCCAGCCAGATCTTTCCAAGAAAACATTGGAGAGGCATCTGCCGGGGATGCTTTAGATTTCAGGCTATTCCGACGGGGTTGGATTTGACAACTCATGAGGTCCTTTCCAACGCTATACGCTAATTCTACCCATTGACACCTGGCTCCCTCACATGGGGGAGCTGTGCCTCTAAGCTGGCTCTTGTACCTTTAGCAACTCTCTCTTGACATCCATGCCAGTAGGTGTTTCAGACCGGGGAGAGGGAATACTGGTTGGCTAATGCAGTTGGTGAGTTTTGATTCCTTCAGAGCTTGGTGGGGGATTAGAAATTCAAAGATAGGAGTGGGTACTGCTCCCAGATATGGGTTTATGGAAGAGCAAAGTGGAGAAATCTCTTGTAATCAGGTTGTTGTTTTTTTCACCATATAAAATTCTTGCTTTAAGTGAGTCAGCCTTCCTAAGTTTGCATAGACTTGCAAACGGTTTTTTTGCATGAAACCGTCTCGGGTATTTGCAAGGCACCGATCACCGCGTGTCTAACCTTCCCTTTTGTGTTAGCAACATAAGTGTATGGCCTGGGAAAACCAGCACTGGTTTGTCGGTAGGGTTGATCTGCTGCTCCACTGCAGGGTGGGTTCTTGACACTCTCTTCCCCCTTTTTTATCTTCGTGCAGGTCTCTTTTCCCTGTTTGGTAACATAATCTTGGTTCCTGCGGTGGAACTGCAGGAAGAATGCAGCTAGGAGAATTTTTGCAGCAGCATTTTGGGAGGGGAGGGGCTGTTGCTGTTTTTGTTTTTTGTTTTTGTTTTGCTGGGATAATTTTTAGAAGGTTTGCCTGTCTCTCAGCCGGCATGTAGAATCTATGGAAAGAAAATCCACAGAATCTAGGATGATCCTACCTTGATCGTAAGCCACCCTGAGCTGCCTGTGGCAGGAGGGGCGGGATAGCAAACTTTTAAAATAAATAAATAAAAAGCAAGTTCTTCAGTCTCCAAGCCCTGTTTGTGTGGCTTTGTTCTCCTCTGCTCCCGCCCCTTTTTTTTAAACCTGGGATTTTCTGTTTATAAAATTTCTGACGGTAATATTGATCCCATCTCTCCTTTCTATGTTTAGGTTCGAGACGCAGCAATAAACAGCCTAGTGGAAATTTACAGACATGTAGGTGAACGCGTTCGGGCAGACCTCGGTAAAAAAGGACTGCCGCAGTCTCGGTGAGTTAAGAATGGTCGCTCTCTGTCTGATTTCATTTGAATTCTTTCCTTTCTGTCTCTCGCCTTCTTTCTGGATTCTGGAGTTGCTGTGGCGAGCCTGTTCGTGGCATTTGGACCCTAGTGCTTAATTCCTGTGAACACTTACACACACATTACCTTTTAGTTTGCGTGAGCACTCCTATTCTAGTTAACTGAGCTAAAATAAAGTTGTATGCGGGGGGGGGGCATGAGCTCCAGGCTTAATTTGGGAAAGTGATCGTTACTCGGGTGAGTAGTTCTGCTGATGTTAACATTAATAATGAGTGAGTGTTTTTGACCCTGAAGATTCCTGTAATTGTGGATCCCGGCAGCTACGTAGTTGGATTTGGGAACTGGCAAAGGATGATTTGTTTTCTTTTTTTGTTGGCCAGTGTAGAGTTTGCTTTGCAATAACTCTCTTGGGCCAGGTGGATTCCAGAATGATTGCTTGTCCCACAAGGAGATTATTGGTGAGAAGATTGTCTGCAAGGGGATTCTACTTGTCTGCATGGAGGAGGAAGCTAGGCTAGGAATTGTGATGTGGGAATTGCGCTTGTGGAGAAGCTCTTCCTTGGACGGAGAAGCTTTGAGTGGCACGAGATCAAAGTTTGGCCGTGCTCAAGCAATCATAGGAACCAAACAATGGGGGTATCTTGCATGAGCTAGGAGTGCAGGGTTAATACCATAGGGTAAAACCAGATGTGATGGTGGCCCGTGTGGCACGTGTGTTCGCATGCTGCCGGATGTTAGCCTGGGACTGCCCCAGGGCTGGTAGGCAGCTAGCTCAGGCTGTGTCCTCAAGAAATCTCTGAGGGCCGCAGCCCGGGCTGAGGGACCAATGCAGGCTAGAACGTGTGTTTGGCCCCACCATCCGAGTCTCAGGGCAGGAGCCGCCCTGGTTGTCTGTCACGGTGGGGTGCTGGGAACGGGGTGGGACTTCCTGCCCCACACGCCTGTTGAGCTCCCCACCCCACCTTGAGCCAGCACGGCTGTGGGATAGGCGTGTTAGTTCGGTGGCCCCTCCTCAACTCGGGGGGGTGGCTGCTGTTTCCGCCCTGGGCCAGGGAGCTGCCACACTGCCCATGCATCCATTTTTACCGATCGATTATTTATTCTAACGCTGTGGCTACGTGGCGCTCGACAAAACCTGTCGACAGACTCGCATCATGCCCAAATCTCGCAGACTCTGGCGGCGGGAAGAGTCTCTGGCCCATGGTTTTTTGTTTTTAAATATTTGATTGGAAAAAAGTTTTTTCTCATTTTAAAACCAGGCTGGCAAACCTTTTCCCTCCCAGGGGACCCTTTGAAAGTGAGCACAAACGCTGAGGACCGCGTAGAAGGTGGGGGTGGGGGTCCAGATCATGGCTCTGTGTCCAGGAACTATCCCCTGTCCTTGAGCACACCCTCCTTTCTGCTCCCTTCCCCTGAGCTTGGTCTTTCAGTGCTTGGGGGTAGGAACTGGATTCAGGGGCCAGATCCAGGAACTGGAAAGGGGCCCCATAAAAACAAACTCTGGGCTGCATTTGGCCCCCGGGGTCTGATGTTCCCCACCCCTGAAATAAAACATTAACACAAAGGTATCAAAGGGGGAGCAATCTGAAGGCAAGCCGTTATGACCGAGTTAGGGTATATCATTCCGACAAACAGGCGTATCTAAAACCATTCTACTTCTTGATCTGGCTCATGGATCCAGCCTCTTTCCTCAAGCACTGAACGAGTAAGATCCAGAGGAAGGGAGCAGAGATGAGGGCATATGCTTGGGGATAAAGGATGCGTCTTTAGGGTATAGATCTTAGGTCAGAACCTCCCACATCCCAAGCTCGCCCCTGTCCCCAACTCCTCTCCAACCCACAGAGCTTGTACTAATTTTCAGAGTGGCCCATGGGAGAGAGAAAAGGTTACCTCACCCCTGGACTATGGGGTGATCCCACTCTTGTAGGGATCAATAGGAGTTTGGTTAGCGGAAGCACAGTTTAAGGCATCGGAGTGCAGACCTTCTGGATGCGGACTTTGGCCCATGTAGGGTACTTTGGAGGATTAGACCCCGGTTTAGACAAGCATGTGATGCCTTGTTCCCTAGCTCTGCCTTTAGGCGTGGCAGTTGCTTTGAGAGGGAAGGCTCTGAAGAGGACGTGTGGCTGTGTGGAAGGAAAAGTGTGTGGAACAGGAGAAGCCAGAAGCTGTTGTAAACTGAGGGGGGGCGGGGGAAGAGAGAAAGGGGTGATTAGGAGAGAGTAGACTGGAGAGTTGGTTGGGATGGTAGCAGATGTAGGTTGAATCGTGAAGGCGAGACTGAGGAGACAAGGGAATTCGGTTTGTAGAGACTAACAAACCAACCCGAGCGTGGGGGGGCGGAGGAACTTCCAGGATCCGAGCTCACGTCAGGAGCAATCCTGGAACGCTCCGCTTGTGTGCGGGGTGGGGAGCTCACCTGTTTCTAGCGTGATTTGCATCACGCTATGCCAGGCTGAACTTTTGAGCCCTGCATCATGTGATGGTAATCAAGCTAGAAACGGGCTACCCCCTGCACACGAGCGGAGCATCCTGGGATTGCTCCTAATGCGGTCTCTGGTCTTGGAAATTCCCCCGCATTGAAGCGGCCTAAGTCTTGTGTTCCTCCATGGAACGCAATGACTTAGCCTTTCAGTGCTGACCTCTCTGTCAACAAGCAGCATCTCTTCACTTCTCAAGAGAAAAGGCACCGACATTGGACATCGAAAAACTATTCAGTGTGGTAATTTGGCCCATGGCAGGCTGATCGGACTCTACACGTTGGCACCAAACCCTCCAGTTGATCGCCAAATATCTGGTGGAAAAGGAACGGTTAACTTTTTGCCCATTGTGACATAGACCTCCATTGAGAGGGGATACGATAGGCGTGGCATCTGGCTCTTTGACCCCATTGTGATAGACAGATCCGGCTCTTGGGAGTAGGAAACTTTGCTTGTCCCTGTGATAAAAGTTTATAAAATTGTGAGTGGTGTAGAACAAGTAAACGGAGTTATTTACTCAAATAGTACTAGCACTAGGGGACCGTTCATGCAACTAACTGGCAGCAGATTTCAAAGAAAAAAAAGAAAGTATTTTTTCACTCAACACACGACTAACTTGTGGAATTTGTTGCCAAAGGGAGGTGGTCAAAGGCCAGTAGCGTAGCTGGGTTTAGAAAAGGATTGGATAAGTTCTGGGAGGATAGGTCCATTCATGACTATTAGCCAAGTAGGTTGGGGAACATAACCTCTGACTGTCAGGAGCTGGGAGTGAACGTCCGGGAATGGATCGTCCCGTTATGACTTGTTGGATACTTCTCAGAACCAGTTGAGATTGGCCACTGTCGGAGGACAGGACGCTGGGCTCAATGGACCATTGGTCTGACCCAGTATGGCACTGCTTATGTTCTTATGATCAAGGGACTTTATGCAGTCCAGCAGGGGACCTTTGTTAGTATTTTGAGTGTCTTGTGCCCTTCATGCCTCTGCACGGAGGAGACTGGGCTGGCTAGCTGGCTCTCTCTTCAATACCATTCCGGTGGCTGCTAATGCAAAGGACTGGGCCAGATACTTTCACCCCCTAGGCAGCTGGCAACTATTTTAAAAGAGCCAAGTGCACACAGCCAATCATGCAGTCACCATAGTTTATCACTGCGTTATCTGCTAATTGCTGGGAATGGCGGCTGATCAGCAACAAGTGGCCCCTTCAAAAAAGATTACATTAGTTGCAGCAGGCATGACCGTAGGCCATAGAAACTAGCGTGCCTTAGCCACGGCCATCCAGTGAGCTACCTGACTTGGGATGGACTTTGATGAATAATTTACAAATAAAATAAACTCAACGTTTTCACTTCCATTGAACATGACGGCAAAACTCCTCATGACTTTAGGGAGCAGAATTGGTTTCTTAAACCTCATCTTTCCTTTGTCCCATCAGCTGGGGTTATGGCGCTACGCAAACATTCTCCAGTTGCTTGTCCGTGGTAGCACTAAGGTCCACCTGCTTTGATACGATTCTGGCATTCCCTGGACTCCCCCTTCCCGCCCCCACCCCCACTCCTGCCATGCTCTTCTCACTTGTACATGTCTGCACAAGTGAAGTTTTTCGTGTCCTGAATTTGTTCTGCTTGATCGCTGATTCTAACCTCCAGCCCAGTATTTCTGTTCTAACTGATGCCTTTAATTTGTTCTATAAGCTGCAGGTGTTGCTATAACTTAATTTGATCACTCGATGAATATAGTCTTTTTTTTCTCCTTTTTTTTTTTTTTTTTTTGCTACGTTCAAACCAGGTTGAATGTCATTTTTACGAAATTCGATGAGGTCCAAAAATCTGGCATCNTTTTTTTTTTTTTTTTTTGCTACGTTCAAACCAGGTTGAATGTCATTTTTACGAAATTCGATGAGGTCCAAAAATCTGGCATCATGATCCAAAGCTCGGGTGGTGAGTACAAGATTTGTTGACTTCTGTTCTTTGCATGTTGTCGGTGCGGGCACGTTCAAACGGATGTGGTATTCAGCCCAAATGGGTTCTGCTGAATTAGAAGGGGAAGAATTTCTTCCTTGCTCATGTCTTTATCCAGTAGTGTGGAAGGAAACCATTTGGAAAGCCTTGAATTTTTTGAGGCAATTCTAGCCTCTGACGTTAGTGAGGCAGAAGCTTGCAGTATGCAGGGACATAAAACTGGAGGCTGAAGGAGACAAGGGGGACATCGCCCGCCTTGGAGTTGAGTGGTCTCAGGAATGTAAATATTGGTGAGCCTGCAGTATTTGTGAATCATTTTTTACATCAGTGCCAAATGGCCTTATGATGATCTAGTCTGACCTCCATTGAGTCCTCCTTGCCTTTGGCCTACAGGAGGCAGAGTTGAGTTGAAAACTGCCTGGTCATAAGGAAACCATCCTTTCCCTCAGACATTCTGTTTGTTACAAATCAGATTTCATCCAGAGGTTCCTGCATAAAGCCTCTCTTAAGAGCCACTGTCCTGCCCTTTATCAATGCAGTGGACTCTTGTTATAACATGGTATTTGGGAGCTGTGACTGTGTTATAAGTTCAGTGCTAAATTGAACAATGCAAAATCTCCTGGTTTTGTGTGTCTTGATGGGTCCCATGCTGGAGTGTGTGTGTGTGTGTTCATCCAAGAAAATCCTCTGCTTTAGTTTCATTGTCATGATCACTTTTTATGCGAATCCATAACTATGATGAGGTTCTGCTGTATTACACACACATTCTTTTATTTTATATATAAACCTCTGCTTGGATATTGGCCCTTTGTGAAACTAAACCCCAGGCCATGTTTGCTTTGGTAATATCAGAAAGCAAAATGGAAGAAGTTTGTATGTAAACATCATTGGTAGAAATGTATTAGATGTATTTTCCTTGGTGATTTAAGATAAAGAAGATTCTGATTTTTTTTTTTTTTAAAATATACTCTATATTTACATATTTAAATAAGGGAGGGGAGATCGGTTAATTTTTTGGAAAGAAGGTTTTCTTCCATTTTAACAATTTTAAATAGCAAAGTCTTTAAAAACATAATGTTTTCCCCATATCGTTTTTTTTTATAGCACTCCTCTGCCTTTACCTGGCAATTGGAGCACTTTACAATTGTAAAATACAATATAAAACAATATCAAATCAGTTTAAAAGGGGAAGGTAAGAAGGGAGGCTAGACTACTTTAAGGAGAATCAGCTGGGAATCCTAAAAGCACCTGGAGAATAAATAAGTCTTCAGCTGCTTTTTCAAGGAGGGCGGAACCAAGATGAACATCCAGAGGGAGCGAGTTCCACACTGCAGGGCCCTCCGCAGCAAAGGCCCCGTTGCCCTCTGACTTAAGACCTTACCAAGGCGTAGTATGCGATAACCGTGTCAGGTACTCGGATGTTCTTTGCATGCCTGATGCAGCAAGGGTAGATTAAGATGGGTGTGGCAGCCTCCGAGTCGTCTTGCTTCATTTCAGTTTTAGTAAAATATTACTTTAATTGCTTGACAAGCATTAACCCTTGTTGTTGAAAGGAAGATGGCTTTCTGGTTTGTTTTTCACACAAAAAACGAGTGCTCTTGGGTCATAATAGTCAGTTTCACACGTCGATGTGATTACTTGCTATTTAAATACGGAAAACAATCTAAACACATTCCAAAACCTGCTTGGGAAGCTTGGGGCTCTCGTCTTCGCTGGTTGGAATGGGACCGGGAAAGGCACAAGAATGTTGAGTTGCCATGAAAGCCATTGGCACCATCCTTTACACCAGGGGTGGAGGATCTTTTCAGAGTGCCCCCTGGGAGAGAAAAATAGCACAAGCTTTGAGGGCCACATAGAAGGTGGGGTGGGGGTGCGTCAGGGGTGTACTCGAGAAGAGGTGGGATTAGTCCCCGGTCCTTGTGTGCAGGCCCTCATTTTGGCTCCCTTACCCTGAGCTCAGTCTTTCAGCATTTGGGAGTAGGAACCGGATTTAGGAACTGGAAAGGGGATAAATAAAAACTAGCTGTGAGCCGCATGAGGCCGTTGGGCCTGAGGTTCTCCACCCCTCAGTCACAGTATCGTCGTTAAGCTCCGATAGTTGTACGCATAAGAGCATAAGTAGTGCCATTCTAAGTCAGACCAATGGTCCATCAAGCCCAGCATCCTTTCCTCTGACAGTGGCCAATTGCAATCTCATGGGAGAAGAACCAACAGTCACAACGGGCAACCCATTCCCCGTTGTTCACTCCCAGCTCCCGACAGTAAGAAGTTCATCCCGTAAGCTACTCTAAGAATGTACCCAGGCCTTTTGTAAACCCAGCTATACTACTGGCTCTGACAACGTCCTGTGGCAACAAATTCCATTGGTTAATTATGCATTCAGTGAAAAGTACTTCCTTTTATTGGTTTTGACTCTGCCAGCAGCTAGTTTCATGGAGTGTCCCCTAGTTCTAGTACTATTTGAGAGGGTAAATAACTGTTCCCTATCTACTCGTCCCACACCACTCAAGATTTTATAGACCTCTCTCATGTCCCCTCTCCGTCTTCTCTAAGCTGAAGAGACCCAGCTTGTCAAGCCTCTCTTTGTACGGAAGCCGTTCCATACCCTTTATCGTTCTCGCTGCCTTTCTCTGTACCGTTCCTAGTTCAGCTATACCTTTTTTGAGATGGGGCAACCAGCACTGCACACAGTATTCTAGGTGCGGTCGCACCATCGAGTTGTATTAGAGGCATTACGACATCATTATTCTCTATCCCTTTGCGAATAACTCCTAACATTCGGTTTGCTTTTTTGACTGCTGCTGCACACCGGGCTGAGGAGTTCAGTGTATTGTTAATAATCGCTCCCAGATCCTCTTCCTGAGTTGTTACTCCTAGCTTAGTACCCAGCATTGTGTACTCATAACTTGGGTTATTTTCCCCTATGTACATCACTTTGCCCACATTAAATCTCATCTACCATGTAGATGCCCAGGCACCCAGTCTCGTAAGATCCGGTTGCAGTTCTTCACAGTCTGCTCGTGTTTTAATTACCTTGAATAACTTGGTGTCATCTGCAAATCTGATCACCTCACTCTTAACGCCCTTTCCCAGATCATTAATGAATACATTAAACAGCACCGGTCCCAATACAGATCCCTGGGGCACTCCACTTTGTACATCTCTCCATTGTGAAAACTGACCATTCAGTTCTACTCTTTGCTTCCTATCCTTTAACCAGTTACCGATCCATAGTAAGACACTACCTCCTATCCCATGACTTTTTAATTTTCTTAAGGTCTTTATGTGGGACCTTATCAAATGCTTTCAGGAAATCCAGGTACACTATATCTACTGGGTCTCCCTTGTCCACATGCTTATTTACACCCTCAAATAATTCCAACAGATTAGTGAGGCATGACTTACCTTTGCTAAATCTATGTTGACTCCTCCCCATTGTCATGTTTATCAACATGCCCAGCGATTCTGTTCTTAATGATGGTTTCCACCATTTTGCCCCGCATAGACATCAAACTTACTGGTCTGTAGTTTCCAGGATCACCTCTGGATCCCTTTTTAAATATTGGGGTTACATTTGCCACCCTCTAGTCCTCAGGTACAGTGGCAGATTTTAGCGATAGGTTACAAATTACTAACAGTAGGTCTGCAATTTCATACTTGAGTTGCTTCAGAACTCTGGGCTGAATGCCATCTGGCCCTGGTGACTTGTTAGTATTGAGTTTGTCAGTTTGCTCTAGGATCTCCTCCAGAGTCACGTTGATTTGTGACAGCTCTTCCAATTCATCACTTACAAAGTAAGGTTCAGGCGTGGGCATCTCCCCCAACATCCTCTGCAGTGAAGACCGAAGCAAAGAACTCATTCAGCTTCTCTGCAATGTCCTTTTCCTCTCTAAGCGCCCCTTTCAGCCCCCGATCATCTAACGGCCCAACTGACTCTCTAGCAGGCTTCCTGCTTCTGATGTACTTGAAAAAGTTTGTATTATTAGTTTTAGCATCTTTAGCAAGTTGCTCCTCAAATTCTTTTTTGACCTGCCTTATTAACTTTGTACATCTACTTTGGCAACACTTATGCTCTTCTCTATTTACCGCATTGGGATTCTTTCCATTTTTTAAAGGATGCCCTTTTGGCTCCAATAGCCTCCTTCTCCTCACCCTTTAGCCACACAGGCAGACGTTTGGTCCTCTTCCTACCTTTCTTAATTTGTGGAATACATTTAATCTGAGCTTTCAAGATGGTGTTTTTAAATAGTCTCCACGCTGCCTGTAGACATTTAATTCTTGCAGCTGCTCCTTTAAGTTTTCCCTCCAACTAGTTTCCTCATTTTTACATAGTTCCCCTTTCTAAAGTTATATGTTACCGCAGTGGTTTTATTTGGCATTTTCCCTCCTGTGAGTATTTGATTATATTATGCTCACTATTGCCCAGCGGCTCCAGCACCGTTACCCCTCACACTAAACCCTGCCCTCCACTTAAGACTAGATCCAGAGTGACTCCTTCTCGTGTTGGTTCTAGGACGAGCTGCTCCAGGAAGCAGTCATTGATGACATCTAGAAATTCTATCTCTGCGTCCCGCCCTGAGGAGACATTCACCCCGTCAATATTGGGGTAATTGAAATCGCCCGTTATTATTTCAGTAGCCTGTCTGATCTCCCTTAGCATTTCACAGTCGGTCTCATTGTCCTGGTCAGGAAGACGATAGTAGTATAGGCTGACTGCTATACACTTCTCCGTTATACATGGAATTTCTATCCACAGAGATTCCAGAGCACCGTTTGCTTCCTTTACAATATTAATCTTACTTGACTCAACGTTGTCTCTTACCTATAGCACCACCCCACCGCCAGCTCGATCTACTCTGTCATTTCGATGTATTTTGTGTTCTGGTAATACCGTGTCCTCATTCTACCAGGTCTCTGAGATTCCTATGATGTCTATATCCTCATTTAATGCAATACATTCTAATTCTCTCATCTTACTTTTTAGACTTCTAGCATTTGTATATAGACACAAATGTATCCTTTTTATTTTTAATCTGTTTATTTGTAAGTAACTGTTTTAGTTATCTGACGGATCAATAGAGTTTGACTGTTGCAAACTGATTTCCACCTGAGCTCATTGGGGAATTTTCCTGTCTTCTATATTAGGATACTCTGATTCCCCTGAGATAACGGCATCTTTTGCAGCTGCCTCAGCCCGACCCACGTGCTGCTCAGCACCTGTCGGCTTTCCCCCAGTTTTTAGTTTAAAGGGTTGAAGCATTACACAGCAGAGGTAATGCTTCAACCCTTAGCCCGCTAGGAAGGGGAAAGGTTCAATGAAAGAGTGAAGACGGTTCCATTCCTTTCCACAAATAAAACCGAAGTTGAATATCTGCAGGGCTGTGACATCTGGGATGGGCTCTCGGTATTGATTAATATTTGATACCTGTCAGTTGTCTGTGTTGCTGTCTGGGGGTGTCACATAATTATATTTTTCTCAAAATGGGGTCACTCTGGCAAAAAGCTTGGACATCACCAACCACAAAATAAAGGATTGTTTTCTTTCCAATTGGGATACTCCCTTGCCAGATTCCATGCCTCATGAAGTTTATTGTCATAAATTGGGAGTGGGAAACCTATTTATTTTATTTATTTATTTATTTAAAACTTATATCCCGCCCCTCCTGCCCAAAGGCAGCTTGGGGCAGCGAACAACACACGCACAAAAAAAAATATTCAACAATAAAACATTTTAAAATAAATCTAACCAATCATAAAAACTCACCCTCCCTCCCAACCCCTCTCTCCCCCCGCCTCACCAAAGGCCTGGCAGAACAGCCAGGTCTTACACAAATGTCGAAATGAGAGGAGGATGGGGGCCAACTGAGCCTCCTCCGGGGAGTGAATTCCACAGCACGGGGGCAGCCACCGAAAAAGTTCTCACATCGGTGGCCACCC